>JAMPIV010017763.1:92500-98023 GCA_024509875.1 Oreohelix idahoensis | reverse complement strand
ATATATATTATATCTAATTAACTATATTATACTTTATTTAATTATATATTTTATTTTATATAATTATCTATTTATTATTAACAACTATGGGATATTGTAATGTATATTGTTTTTGTAAGGAATATTTGATGGCAGAGGCTTAACAAGAGGTTTATCTGATTATACCTTCTATACTTTATATTTCTTTCTATATATATATTATATAAATATTATGATATAACATTTCAATTATAATAGGCTAATATATATATATATACCTTAAACGGGACACACTACTGCAAATCTCTATGTTTCCTTCTTTGGGATTTTTACCAGCCCACGTAATCCTTACAACGTACAATCAAAAAATCCTTTAATAAATCTCAATTACACATATTCCTACCAGATACTTTAATCATTCCCTAGGGATAAATCATATTTTTGGTTTTCATATAAATATAACGTTTATTATTTCCCAACAGATTCATATGATTAACCTATATCTATATATCAATATTATATATTTTACAAAAAAAAACCTAGATAAGCTAGAATACATCCTGGAAATAGCCAGATTGTTGAATATGCTACATATTTTCTTATAAAAAATTGTATCATTGGTCCCCCCCAACATTCAGATATATTTCACCTTATTTGATATCTTACCTATGACAGCACTAAGTTTTTTCAAAAACACATTTTAGCTCGAGCTATTTTCTAATAGCAACAGGCCAAAATCATTATTTTAAGATTGCGCCATCTATACTTTGAGCATTTATCGATTTTTAAGTTTTGAGTGTATGCTCAGGTAATTAAACAATGCCTTGAGGCGAGTAGCTGGAAGAGGGGGCTTTGATTAAAGTTAGGTTCGTATAACTGTAAAAGTATAAGGTAAATGTGGAGACAACCGACACTAGTTATTGATCTCCCATGTGGACCCCAGTAAAACACCATGAGACCTTCCCCTGTGATCATAATTAATACGTCGTATCTATTCATAAAGTACTAACATTACCCCACGGTTTCATTGTGACAGAAAATCATTGAGTATGATATCTTAATCGATATTCGTCTTCTGTCATTTGGAAATTTTGCAGAAGTGCCGCTCTTAGAGCATTATAGTCATTTTTCTCACCAATGCTGGTGGTATGATAAACTGCTAATGCATCCCCTGTAAGTAATCTGGATAAAATATGTACAGTATAGCGCTTTATCCACGTTATAAGATCCACAAGTGGCCTCAAACCTATCTAGGAAGAATATTACGTCATCAGACGGGGGATTAAATTTTGGTAATTTAAGGTGAATTTCCTTAAAATAATCATGTCTGGATGGAGTTTGGCTTTCAAAAGTTCTCTGAGAATTAGCTTCCTGAGTAAACCTAATTCTCTCATATTCTGACTCTGCTAATTTCAGTTCATGCTGTCGTTTTTTTTTTTCATTCTCTTCCATCTCAAGCTGAAGTCGTTTTACATTTTGTTCAGCTATTAATCTCCTCTCTTCCATTTCTTTTTGTTTAACTTCCAATTCCTTTTGTTTATTTTCCATTTCTTTTTGTTTAACTTCCATTTCAATTTTAAGTCTTTCTTCAGACTCCTTTTGCTTCTGTTCTGCTTCTCGCTGAAATCGTTTCTCTTCTAATTCAGCGGCTAATCTCATTTTTTTCTCCTCTTCCTCAGCTATAAATTTCCTCTTCTTTTCATGTTCCTCAGCATCAATCCGTTTTTGATCTGCCTCAAATTTCATCTTCTTCTCTTGTTCCTCAGCCTCAAATTTCATCATCTTCTCTTGTTCCTCAGCCTCAATCCGTTTTTGATCTGCCTCAAATTGAAGTTTTTCTAATCTTAAAGTTTCTAACTTTCTCTGTTCGGCTTCTATTTCTTGAGCTTTTCTATATTCTGCAAGTGCAAATGTTTTTGTTTCATCAGGAGCCATCTGAAGAGCTTTTGCTTGCTTAATGAAATAATCTAGTGAATACATTATGCTTTATAAGTAGTCACAATACTCTTGATTTATAAAAATGATAATTAATCAATATAAATTAATTAACCTTGTTACTATAACAAGTGTTCTTCGTTCCTGTCCTTAGAACGGTATAATGTTATCATATAATTATTAAATATGTTATTAATCAATAAATTTATGTAATCAAATGTCATGAAATGAACAACGTGACAAACAATAGAAACAATACCGACAAGACACGATAATCAAAGACGATAGAAAACAGTCGCAGAAATCCAATAAAAATAAAAATGTGAAACTAAAAATAGAATGTCGTAAAGAGTTACGATGATAACTGCGATCAAATAATCAACAAGACAATAGACAACACAGTGTAAAAACATGGGTTTTGTAAAAAACTGAACGACAGGAAAGGTTAGACGGACGCATAATACAAACAAAATTCATCATAAAACAAAATACGAGTAAAAATAACTGCGAAAACAACAAGTAAACGTGACGAAACAGCTAAACAGATACTATCATAAGGGACAACTAGCGATCAGAACTTCGGCAAGGTTTCTAGCCTTGTACCGGAATTATCGCTCAATTGAAACTTACAAGACGAGCCCTACAGAACGTCTGACGAAGAGCCCGAATTGGCTTCGAGATGGATCTCGTTCGTCAGATCAACCTCCCTACCTCCCACAAAGAATACACAACATATAACACATAACACGGAAAATATAAATATGGACATAATTATTTAAGGCACAGCTAAACGTAATAAAGGGTACAACGACAACACGTTATACTCATCTCGCGTGCAGGAAAAAAACCAATGTGCCTCGTCTCCGTGTATGTACGTGTGAGGATAAAATACTTCGTTCTGAGTTATTAGACCACAGCTTGCACGTAATAGTGACAAAGAGATGATCCCAAGATGTTGTCGCCTTGAAAGTTCAGATCTTCAGATGATCCCAAGATGTTGTCGCCTTGAAAGTTCAGATCTTCCATTAATGATAATTGTATTGGGTACGTTTCCTGTGAAATTCTTGATTTCAAAACCAGACTGGCACACCAATTACTGTTGACTCCGTTTTATGGTTGAGTACAGTTTATACTGGTGAAGAGGTAGCTTAAAACGCGAATGGTTAAAATGAACGAATGTCAACAATATTCTTCAAACGAACTTCAACAAGTAGTGTTGAACTGGGTGAACTGGGCAAGTACTGGCAGTACATAAGTCGGTGATGACTGTACATAGATTTTATTCAACATGACACATACGGAGTGGACAAGACTAACATCGTCACAGGCGCAAAGATCATACATCAGCATAATGGTAATTACTTTTAAAGTTCCTGAAGATTCTCTACCAATAAAGTCCTCTGACTCAAGTGACTAAGGATCACAAAACTGTTACCGTATAATATTCTTCTCATTCAAGTCCATTGACCTTCCTTCAAGGACGTCTATCATGGTAACGTATTCATACTCCAGGATAAAATCTTCCATATCATACTTCACAATCCCATACGTTCTCCAAAACATAACGTTAGATAGCATATAGTTTCAAACAAAGTCATACACAATAATACGAACAGGTTAGAGATTCCAGTTGACTAACCTCTCCCATTCTATGCCATGCTTCTGGCATTGTTGAATGTACGGCATATAAAATATGAAGCATACGAATAAATAAACTGGTTTACACGTAGGTATTATTCCTCTACGGTAATCTAATATGACCACCGACTCCGTCTGTCCATTCTAGGAAATTACATGCTAAGATGACTTCCCGCTAGACTACAACTGGGAGCGGCCTGATACTTTAGTTTACGGCAATAAATATACAAATATAACCGGGGCGACACTTACATGATCCTTCCATCATTGGCTTCGTCAAGAATACCAATTGAATCAATATAATATACTGGCTTATACAAAACTGCCAGAAAATTCCAATAATCTATATCTCGGACATAACAAAGTCCGCACTGCCCCGTTCAAAACATGACGTCACAATCCCCAAACTAGGTTACCCGTGCGTCCAAAGCAACTCACACTGCATTGTGCACGTCAGTGCGTGAATCAATCGAACGCTCAAATAATAAAATATATAAAGACTGGTGCGTACATTTGGCAGGACCGAAGACTACCCCCCTTAGGTAATAAATGTACGTAACAGTAACACTGTCAAAGTTTTTTATGGCAAAAAAAAATTCTGATAAAACCCCCATGTAAAAACAACCATATTGCTCTACTTGAATGGTATTCCACACACATTTTGTAAATTTCAATAATTCTCATTTTTGGCAGGTTATATCATATCATTATATGCCAATGTCTTTTAGAAAGCTTAAAAAATTGTTATGTATGTGTAACACAAAGGTTCGATGTAAAAACACCCACATATAACTACTTGAGACGTCTTCAACACTTTATGTAAATTCTAATGATTCTCCTATATGCCATGTTGTATCTATTATATCATGTCTGTACATATTAATGTATTTTATGGAGAATAAAGATTCTGATATGTATGTATGTATGTATGTATGTATGTATGTATGTATGTATGTATGTATGTATGTATGTATGTATGTATGTATGTATGTATGTATGTATGTACGTATGTATGTATGTATGTATGTATGTATGTATGTATGTATGTATGTATGTATGTATGTATGTATGTATGTATGTATGTATGTATGTATGTATGTATGTATCTGTATGTATGTATGTATGTATGTATGTATGTATGTATGTATGTATGTATGTATGTATGTATGTATGTATGTATGTATGTATGTATGTATGTATGTATGTATGTATGTATGTATGTTTGTGTGTGTATGTATGAATGTGTGTATGTGTGTATGTGTTTGTGTGTATGTATGTGTGTATGTGTGTATGAGTGGGTTTGTGTATGTGCGTGTGTGTGTGAGTGCGTGCGTGTGTGCGTGCGTGTGAGTGTGCGTGTATGTGAGTGTGAGGGTGTGTGTGTATGTATGTATGTATGTATGTATGTATGTATGTATGTATGTATGTATGTATGCATGTATGTATGTATGTATGTATGCATGCATGCATGTATTATGTATGTATGTACCAACAAAGGCACAATAGAGCTGTAGACATTATTTATGAGAAACTGAAATCTGCATACAATAATAAAAGTGACATAACAATAAACAATGAGATAATAGTTAAACCATCACTTTTCGGCAGCAGCAACGCCTCATTTAAGACTCATGCCGTAAAACCTGATTTAACAATAATCAATCGACAGAACAAAATAGCTTTTATAGTGGAGGCAGCAATACCATATGATGCCCATTTAGATAAATGTTACCAACATAAATTTGATAAGTACTATCCATTGACTGCAGAAATTAACGAACTAGGCTACCGTACGCATGTAATCGTACTGATAATTGGTAGTTTGGGTCATGTGCATGCAAAGTGTGTGAGTGGATTAATGTCGCTAGGGTTGCGGAAATTTGAAGCAAAGGTTTTATGTAAATATGTCAGTATTAGTGCAATTATAGGTTCTTACAGAATATGGAAACTTCGATGTAAAAAACACCCATT
>JAMPIV010017763.1:0-87500 GCA_024509875.1 Oreohelix idahoensis | reverse complement strand
CTTTCATTACCAGATCATTACCAAGGTTTTTGCCGTAAGCACAACTCTAATCATCATTAAAATCAAGCATAATTGTACCATCTAGAATAGGGGTAGCCAAAGTGACATACACAAATGTCATAAACCTCGGACGGTTGATTAAACTTTTGGGCTAAACAACCGTTTCTACGTACATTAATCAGTTTGTACATGGGTGAATCTGGTTATAACCACACAAACGCAGTTTGTGTCAAAGCAAAGGAACATACTGAACCTGGAGGAGCGTGGTGACTAACTACTAAAACTCACCGATCTCAAATCAAATATCACATCAGCCACATCCTTCCCATTAAAGAATTGAACCAGTTCAATAAAAATGTTATGTTAGTTTACTGCATTATCTGAGGGTAGAAATGTAACAAGGAAATAATGCCTATATCTTTACCCTGATGAAATAAAAGATTTCGTTCGTTCGTGTCTCTGTATTCACTCAATTATTTTATATATTTTATTTTTTACCTGGGGTCGATAAAGCATCAAGGATTCCACGGAGGATCTGAGATAAAATGTATGGGGACCCCTGATCTAGAACAATGCAGCACTTAATTCATCATCACCATAATCATCATCATCATGTTGTTGTTGATGTTATTTATCTAGCAGTGTTTGGGCTCTCGCCCTTCTGTCCAATGCCATGTAGTGATATCTGCATGTTTTCGCAAGATGTTTTGTTTCTCCGTACAAGGTGTTCCACTGATCTGGCATCTGAGGAAGGAGCATTCTCCTAACATCATCGAGTGCTGGGTACTCAAGGAGGTGGAGGTCAACATAGGTAGGTACATAGCTGGCACTCTGGAGTGTGTTGTGGTTGGATTATGTTCAAATGATTGTTGTGTCATTATCATCACCATCATCATTTTTCTTTGCGCTTCTGACGGTGCTTGGAGCCATTATTCCCCTGGCAGGAAGCATACACCACACATTCACAAGCTCTTATAAATAAGAATCTTCAACTCAAATGTCAAGTCAGTCCTATTGTATGGCTCTGAGACATGGAGAGCAACAAAAACCACAACAAAAAGCTACACACTTTTATAAACGGGTGCTTGCGTAGAATAGAAGTACTGAAATGGTATGACAAAGTCACAAATGTAAAATTGATGACAAGAACCAGGCCAGGGGAACAAGAGTTGAGAAGAATTTGTATTGAAGAGAACTAAAAATGTAGGAAGTTTGTCATAGGTCGTGCGCTGTATTAGCCAGTGTTCGGCATTTAAAATGACGTTGTAGGAAGGAAGTGTAGATTTTTATAGATAGTGTTTTGTAGAGAATATCTAATAATGATAAATAGCCACAATGCAACCCACGCCCCCTTTAGCTCTTTCAGATGTGGGTACACCACTGTAGAGCAGCGGGTTGCCATCGAGATCCATGACTCCTTGTCCCTTTTTCTTTGTTTCGTTATAGTCAGGATTTCTAATTTTGCTTTCCTCATCTCTTCCACCAGCTCCTCTTCTTTCCCATTTATACTTCCTGTGTTCCGAGTTAGTTCTGTAAGTCGTAGTCCGTAGTCCGCTCCAGTTCGTCGCCTTTAGAATCAGTCTGGTTTTCTCTCTTGAAGTTCGCGTAATCGTGTTTTAAAGCAAACAGGTGATTGCCCTGTTGTGCCTTTGCATGGTGGAGGGTCTGCCTCCTTACGGCCTCCGTGCAGGCTGCACTGCTCCTTTTTCAGTCGGGCTTGGGCTGTATACCGCTCCACCTATGTCCCAGTCTTGACATATGGATGCGAGTCATGGGCAATGACTACATCCCACAAAAGCCAGATCCAAACCTCAGAAATGAGGTATCTGAGGAAGGTGGTTGAAGTAAAAAGAAGAGACATGGTCTGCAACCAGACAATACGTCAAGGCCTAAAATCCCACCCCCTGCAGACCCAAGTAGAACAGTCCCAACTAAGATGGTTTGGCCATGTCTGCAGAATGGGAGAAGATCGGCTACCACGATAAGCATGGGAAACAAAGAGCCAGGGATCCAAACCCCCAGGACGACCCAGAGTCCGCTGGATTACAACATTAGACAATATTTGAAGGACCGAGGACTAGAAGGGAACCAGGCCAGGATAAGGACAGCCGATATGATAGTCTGGCGCTCTCTCTTCCAAACCTCTACACCTCACGGTAGAAGGGGAATTACTAAGTAAGTAAGACAATAAGTGGTAAGAAGAGAATTTTTAGATAATCTCAGCTAGAGTTAGAATAACTGTAAGTACCGATAACTGGAGAGAAGAAGTGTGAAAGAGAGATAGTGGTTCTCAAGCTGTTAACCAATGATCTCAACCCGCTAACGTGACTTGTGAATAAAGTCATTTTAAAGGAAATATTATTCTGCCTGTTAACGCTATAGAATATGTAATGAATATTTATGTCTTCACGCTGTTGGTGAAGCGGTTGTAGTGAAGTGATAATGTGTGATCCTGCAGACTGGCAGGCAATAAATAAATAGTGGTGATTTTTATATCAAGCGCTTAGCTGTTGGTGCCACTTGTAAGTAAACATAATGAGAACCACTGACTCGATACATAATCATAGATTTTGTAAAACTAAATGAGAAATGTTCACTGAATATAAAGAAAGTTGATGTTGGTAATCTATATGAGATTTTGAGAATCACTGTAACTTTTAAGTTTTGAGTTGACACATTTTAATGTAATAATGAGAACAATGATTCTCAAGGTTATTGTCATGATGGAAACAAGAATATATAAAGGTAAAGGTAAAGGATCCCGTTACACGCCCATTGAGGCATATTGAGAATATGGTCAACCAACACCCTTTAGCTCCCCAAGGAGCATAGGCCTTCAACAAACACATGCCAAGTCTTCCTATCCTGTGCCATCCGCTCAAGTTCTTTCCATGTTTTCCTCATCATTTTCACCTCTGTTTCCAGTTCTCTTCTTCATGTGTCTTTTGGTCTACCTCTGCCTCTCTTTCCTTGTGGATTCCAGAACAAGGACTGCCTTGTAATGCTATCAACAGGTTTCCTCAATGTGTGTCCTATCCATCGCCAGCGTCTTCTTCTCATCTCTTGTTCCACTGGCACTTGTCTGGTTCTTGTCATCAATTCCCCATTTGTGACTTTGTCATACCATTTCAGTCCTTCTATTCTACGCAAGCACCCGTTTATAAAAGTCTGTAGCTTTTTGGTTGTTGTTTTTGTTGTTCTCCATGTCTCAGAGCCATACAATAGGACTGACTTCACATTTGAGTTGAAGATTCTTATTTTTGTGTTGGACTTGATTTATCTTGTTCTCCATATGTTTCCCAACGCAATGAAAGCTCCTTTTGCTTTTTGTATTCTTATTTTGATATCACTGTCTGTCCCTCCAACTTTGTCTATATTACTTCCAAGATATGTGTACGATTCTATATCTTTTAGTGGTGTTTCTTCAAGTTCAACTTTGTTATCATTTCTTGCATTTATTCTCATAATCTTTGTCTTTTTCTTGTTTATTTTCAGGCCCACTTGTTGTGACCTCTCATCGAGAATTTTCATTTTCTTTTGCATCTGTTTATGGTTATGGGACAGAAGAGCCAAGTCATCTGCAAAATCCAGATCATCAAGCTGTTTAGTCAGATTCCACTGGATTCCATTTCTGTTGTGTGATGTCGATGTTTTCATGACCCAATCTATTGCTAGTAAGAAAAGAAATGGAGACAAGAGGCATCCCTGTCTCAATCCCGTTCTAATACTAAACGGTTCTGTAAGTTGTCCTTCATGAAGAACTCTGCATGTCATGTCTTCATAGGTCTTCTTTATTAAGTTAATGATCTTCATGGGAACTCCATAATGCCTCATTAATTTCCAAAGCGATTCTTTCTCTACACTGTCAAATGCCTTTTCATAGTCCACAAATCCGATGTGTAGAGGTGAATTCCATTCCAGACTTTTTTTCAACTATTATTTTCAATGTGGCTATCTGGTCTGTCTTCTTTGATCCTTAGCCGTAGACCGTCAAAGCAGTCAGTGGCCAACTAGCCTAGTGGCGTCTTGTAGGGCAACAACAAATTGATTCCACTTTGCTCGGTCGGTGGCCATCCTTCGTACAGTGCCCTAACTCTGGTTCATTCTTTGCATCTCAGCCTCCACAGTCCACCGCCAAGTTGTTTTTGGTCGGCCTCTCTTTCGTTTTCCTTCAGGGGTCCAAAGCATAGCTGTTCTTGTGATGGCATCGGGGTCTCTTCTGAGGACAATGCATCCTAGGTATGTAAACGTGTCTGTCTGTACCAGTTGCTGATTCCTTACTGATATGGGCTCAGGGTTGTTCACATTGAGCGTCATGACCTCTGACTTCCTTAAATTGATGTTCAAACCCACCTGCTGGCTAAACTTATTAAGTCTGTCCATTTTTTCCTGGATGTGTTGATGTGAATGTGCTAGTAGTGCAATGTCATCTGCATATTCCAGATCTTCTAATGTAGAAGATGTAGTCCTTCTTATTCCTCTTGGACTGCCCTCTGTTGTCTGACGCATCACCCAGTCTATGGCTGTTAAAAATAGAATGGTTGATAAGGGGCATCCCTGTCGTACTCCTGTCTTCACCTCAAAGGTTACGTTGCTCTGCCCAACACTACACGTAAAATTGGCATAGAGACTTTTTTATGATTGACACTATGCAGCTTGGAATTCCATAAGCCCTCAGTATTTTCCACAAACTGTCCCTATGTATGCTATCAAAAGTCTTTTCAAAATCAACGAAATTAATGTACAGCTGTCTTTGCCATTCTGAGCACTGCTCTATAATGTTCCTGAGAGTGAATATATGATCTACACATCTTCTGTTCTTTCTAAATCCTGCTTGTTCTTTCCTCAGTTTGTGGTCTACTGCTTTTGAAATTCTCTGTATAATTATCCTGCCTAGTATTTTGCTGGGAACTGAGAGAGGAGTGATTCCTCTCCAATTATTGCAGTCTGCAAGATCTCCCTTCTTCGGCAATTTGACAATTATTCCTTTGTTCCAATCTGATGGTGTTGTCCCCGTTTTCCAGACTTGTGCAAATAGTGGTTCTAATAGTTCTGCTGCTAGCTCAGGGTCTGTCTTAAATAGTTCTGCATTTAAATTATCATGGCCAGGAGCTTTTCCGTTCTTTAATCCTTTGATTGCTGTGATGATTTCTTCTTTTCGTGGAATGTCTGTATTTACATCTAGATCATTTTCAGCCTCAGGAACATTTAATTGTGTCTCTGGTGGTTCCTTTTTCAGAGTTTCTCTGAAGTGCTCTGCCCATCTTGTTTCCTGTCCCACTGCTGTCGTGATGAGATTTCCTTGCTTATCTCTTACTAATGTAATATTGTTTGCACCTCGTTTTCCGCTGATGAATTTAGTTATTTTGTATACTGTGCTTTGTTCATTTCTCAGTGCTGCCTCTTCTGCCTGTCTTGCAAGATCGTCTAGAAAATTCCTTTTGTTGGCTCGGGTTTGGCGTTTAACTTCCTTGTCCAGCTGACTGTACTGTTCGCTATATAGTTGCTTTAACCTGGGGGACTTCGCTTCTGTTTCTTTCTTTTTATTTCCTTTCTCAATGTTATGGTGTTTAGTGTTTCTGATGTTATCCAGCCTTGCTTCTTCCTTTCCTGGAATCCCAAGCATGATTTGCTGCTTTCCTTATATATTGTTGAAATGGTGTTAAATTTCTGGTCTATATCATCCGTCAATGTCTTTTCCTGACTTTTGGCAAATTGATATCTTTCTTTATGTCAGCCGCAACAGCTTTTCTGGTAAGGGGGTCCTTCAATTTGCTGATGTCAAAACTTTTCTGTGTAGTTACAGTTGGTGCAGCCCTTCTTAGTTTCGCTTTCAGTTTTGCTACTACTAAATGTTGATCACTTCCCACATTTGCACTTCTTCTTACCTTCACATCTTGTAATGCATGTCTCCATCTACCGTTAATTATGATGTGGTCTATCTGGTTTCTGTCCCGACCATTTGGTGATTCCCGTGTTAATTTGTGAATTTCTTTATGTGGGAAAAGTGTTCCTCCAATGACCAGGTTGTTAATACTACAGAAACTTATTAATTTATCCCCATTTTCGTTTGCTGTTCCGCTGCCGCATTTCCCCATTACTCTTTCATTATATGTATTGTGTGTACCAACTTTCACATTGAGGTCTCCCATTACTACAATAAGATCATATCTAGGTGTGTCTTCCATTTCTTTCTGCAGTTGTTGATAGAATATCTGGTCTGTACAGGATCTATTTTGTCGAAAACCTGCTTGTTCATCTCTCAGTTGCTTGTCTATGGACTCTTTTAATCTCTCAAGGATGATTCTGTTTAATACTTTTCCTGGCACCGACAGCAACATTTTTCTTCTATAATTTGTGCACTCTTGTAAATTTCCCTTCTTAGGCAACTTGACCAGATAACCTTCCTTCCATTCTGCTGGTATTTCCTCTCTCTCCCAGACCTTGCCCAGTAGTTTGTATAATATCTCTGTAGAGGTATCAATATTTGCTTTGATGGCCTCTGCTGGAATGCAATCTGGACCAGCTGCTTTTCCATCTTTCAGAAGCTTTATGGCTTTCTTTATTTCTTCTCTACTTGGTCGTTTACAGCTGATTTGTAGCTCCTCTTCCGCTGGCTGGATGTCTGGGGGATTAGTTGGAGATGGTCTATTGAGAAGTTCCTCAAAATTGTCTGTCCATCTCTTCATTTGTTCTTGTATATTACTAAGCAATTTTCCATTCTTATCTTTTATGAGGCCATTTGCTTGCTTATATTTCCCTGTTAGCTTCTTTGTGTTGTTGTACAGGTCTCTCATATTTCCTTTGGCTGCAGCTTACTCTGCTTCCCTTGCCAAATCATCAATATATGTCATTTCTCTTTTGATTTCTTCTTACTTCTCTTTCCGTATCTGTTTCATCTTCCAGCTGTTGGAGTACCTGGTATTAATTGGATACTGTGATTGAAAATTTTCCTCTTATTTCCTGATTTCTTAGATATCCCACATTATATTGTTGCCTATAGCTATATGCTGTTGAAAATTTCTTGAGTTTTAATTTTGTTTTAGCCAACAGAAGATGGTGGTCTGATACAACATCTGCTCCTCTACATACTTTCACATCAAGCAATGATGACCTAAACTTCTTACTTATGCATATGTGATCAATTAATATGAAACAAACATAAAGGTATGTTTTCAGGCACTCGTAAGAAATAAAGAAGTAGAACACTAGACAACAGAAAAACAACAGACATGAGTGGCTTACCCAGGATTTAAACACTGGACTTTCCGTGCGACAACCCCGCCTAGCTATGCAAGCGAATCACACTATTCTCTCTGCCATCTACGCGTCACCAAAAAATGATGCTTTGATGACAGGTCAATAGTGCGAACCGAAAGACATAACACCAGAAGTCCACCATGGGCAGTACGGCCTATTAATGACGCAATCACTTCTGTTGTTTCCCTATCAGACAGCGTAGGCCAGTCCACACAAGACAAAGAGACCTTAATACTGTGTCTAGTACATGATAGTAGACTTAGAACAGTAAGTACAGGACAGAGGGTAGGTTTTGGTATTGTATAAACATTTATAACATATAAGGAAGGGAAACCCGAGGCCAAATACCAAAACCTACCCTCAGCCCTGTACTTACTATTCTAAGTCTACTATTATGTACTGGACACAGTATTAAGGTCTCTTTGTCTTGTGTGGACTGGCCTATGCTGTCTGATAGGGAAACAACAGAAGTGATTGCGTCATTAATAGGCCGTACTGCCCATGGTGGACTTCCGGTGTTATGTCTTTCGGTTCGCACTATTGACCTGTCATCAAAGCATCATTTTTTGGTGATGCGTAGATGGCAGACAGGACAGTGTGATTCGCTTGCATAGCTAGGCGGGGTTGTCGCACGGAAGGTCTAGTGTTCAAATCCTGGGTAAGCCACTAATGTCTGTTGTTTTTCTGTTGTCTAGTGTTCTACTTCTTTATTTCTTACGAGTGCCTGATAACATACCTTTATGTTTGTTTCATTTTAATTTACCGTTTACATGCCTCGGGTTTTCCCTTCCTTATATGTTATAAATGTTTATATGTGATCAATCTGATTCTCAGTTCTGTGGTCTGGTGATATCCATGTTGCTTTATGTATTCTTTTATGTGGAAATATGCTTCCTCCTATAGCTAGTTGATTTGAAGCACAGAAGTTTGCTAATAGTTCCCCATTCTCGTTCATCATACCTACTCCCTGCTTTCCTATGATTTCTTCAAAGCCAGTGTTGTCTGTTCCTATTTTCGCATTAGGAATATGGTGTTAGGTCCATATATTCTTGACCATCGGCACACTAGGGGTGATGGGGTCAGCATCATGCTGGCCGCCTTAACCTTCCCAGAGTTGCTCTGGAACCCAATTTGGGCTGGGTCGACCCAAAGCCGTTTGCGGCCTAAAAAAATCCCACCTCATCTGGAGATCGAACCATAGACCACTGAGCTAGGAAGCCAGTGCACTAACCACTATGCTACCGCGGCTCCCAAGAACATATAGAGATAATTAAGAACAAGGATTCTCACATTGTATAGAATAGGAACAGATAGAACTAGAATTAGAAGAAAATGAAACTATACATAATATAGTTGGTTTTGTAAATAGGCATGCTTTAATATTCTTATATCCAACTTTTAATCTTAATAAACATTTTATTATTTACTGGATTGTAGTCAATGATTTAGCTATATATTGTTAGTGGTTTTAGAAAATGTTTATCAGTGAAACAGTTAGTTATCGTGGTGACTGTGTTTTTTTTAAAGTGTCATCAATGACTTATGTGCTGCTGTGAGATGAACCGTGTTAAAAAACTAAGATGAGCACTAACATTACATTATACGCAACATCACGTGCCATGAAACACCAACAAGTAGCTGCATTCTCATCCGGAAGAACGAACCTGGGTTGAACAAGGTTGCACACATTCTCATGATGGTGAAATTAACATCTAGGTCGTATATCATCCTTTCTGACCACTGAACACTTATATAAACTCTTACATGAACGTAACGTGCTTGGTGTTAATAGATGGGTGTGAAAAAAAATCGAAAAAAGGTGATTCGTCTTACGAGAACAAAAGAATAAGAAAATAGCCAACGTTACGGCCACAAGGCCTTCGTCAGGGAAAGGAAAGAAAGGGAAGGTTAGATAGGACACATAAGAACCTAAAAAAATATAAAAATTAAAACTAGGTACTTTCCTGAAGGCGTCAAGTCCTAACGCTTATAGGCGCGTGCCAGGAAAGGGAAATGACTGCCACCACCGGATGTACACAATACATACTTATAAACTAAAAAACGAAACTGAGCAATAAACTACCCAAACGTAATATAAGTGGGGACTGGAAATAGAAGGGAACAGAATGAGTCGAAGATAAATACATAAAAAATAAAATAAAATAAAAAATCTAGACATATTAAAAACCGTGTATTATATATTCATGCGTATAATCAGAGGGCGGCAGAAAATTGAAAAATGGGATAAGAGTGGAAAGAGTCAAAGTAGAAAAGGAGAGGAAAGGGTGACCTCAGACAAAGGTGTGTAGAGTGTTGAGCCCAGCTGGTTTTAGACACCCCGTGCGGTGGATAAGACGGTTCTCAAGCTGTTCTCGGCTATCAGCGTCAGAGGAGCAGGATCTGATCGCCGTGAACTGGATGTCGATGGGACCCTGGTGGTCAGGGCCATTAAAGTGTATGGCAACTGGTGTGGATTTGTGCTGAGAGATGTCATTCAAGTGCTGGCTGAACCTGTCCCCAAGTCGTTTGCCTGTTTGGCCAATATAGGTTTTGCAGCAACGTTTACATATGATCGTATAAATGACCCAAGAACAATATCAGAGATAATAAGGAACAAGGATTTCTCACATTGTAATATGAATAGGAACAGATTAGAACTAGAATTAGAAGAAAATGAAACTATACGTTGCGCGACTCACATGTGAAGCTACTAGTGATGGTGTACGTAGCCTCAGGAAAAGACACCTTGCGGGTTGAGATGACATACTTGCACGTGGTGCATCGTGTCCGACCACAGGGTAATGTGCCAAAGTGAGTGGCATTCTCCTTTGGGAGACGGCTGTGAACAAGAAGATCCTTCAGGTTCTTGTCGCGTCTATATGCCACCAAAGGTGCTTCACCAAATACTTCTTGGGTCACAGACTCTGCTTGAAGGATAGGTAAGTGGTGGAAAAGGATCTGTTTGACTGCAGTATTGTGAGGGTGATAGGTCATGATTAATTTAACTCAATCCGATGTGGATTTATAGTGAGGTTTGAAGGCCTCCTGACGAGAGATGGGGAGAACACGTTGGAAGACAGAGGTGAGAACATGTTCGGGATAAAGTCTGCTACGGAAGAAATCCAACATCTCATTGGCTCAGAAGTGGAAGTCATCATCGTCTTGGCACAAACGACGGAGGCGGAGAAGTTGTGAAAATGGAAGGGAGTCACGACAAGCCCGAGGATGAGAAGAGGTATACAGAAGGTAGCTATGGGCATCTGTCAGGTTGTAGTATACTGAGGTATTGAGGCCGGAGGGTGTGATAGTGTTAGTAATGTCAAGAAAGTTGACAGATATTGTGGAGATGAGGGAGGTGAACTTGATGGTGGGGTGGAAGTGGTTGACAAAGTCGATGAAGCGGGATAAATCAGTCTCGGACATATCTGTGAGACCTATGCCATCATCGATATATCTGCGGTAAAACCTGGGGAAAGGACCGGAGTATTGTTGCCATAGCTGATGCTCCAAGTGGCCCATGAACAGGCAGGCATAGCTAGGACCCATCTTCGTTCCCATGGCAACACCACTAATTTGGTAAAAAAACTGACCATTGAATTCAAAGGAATTCAGTTGAAGGACCAGTTCAGCAAGACGGAGAAGAGTGTCAGTGGGAATAGAGGGACAAGTGCGCTGGTCAAGAAAAACCCGAAGAGCTCGGAGACCATCGGGGGTGGGGAATTGAGGTATACACAGAACAGACGTCTAACAAGAAAAGATGGTAGGAGCGGCCTGCTGAGAGTCGGATATAGGAGAAAGTTGTAAGAGCATGATTAGTGTCTTTGACAAAGGAGGGAAGATTCTGAACGATAGGTTGGAAAATGCTATCGAGGAAGTCGGAAATGTGTTCAGTAGGACAGGAACAGGCCGAGACAATAGGTCTGCCAGGGTTCTCGATCTTATGAATTTTGGGGAGCATGTAGAATACAGGCTTGCCCACAGAACTATCATGAATCCTAAGAAGAGATGCGCGGGGAGGAAGAGCTTTACTGGTGATGAGCTGTTTAATAGTGCTGTGTACAATGCGATTGTTGGAGACAGTAGCATCGCTGGTCCAGGGCCTGTAAAAAGAGCCATTGGTCAACTGGTTTTTACCTTCACTTAGGTATAAGTCCTTTTGGCAGACGACAATGGCTCCTCCCTTGTCAGCCGGTTTGATGACAATGTTGTCTCTACGGCGAAGAAGGGAGAGAGCACGGGACTCCGCAGACGTAAGATTGGAATAGTGCAATCTACGAGGACGGAGCTGCTGAATGTCGTGGATGGTGTTCTTTATGTACAGGTCCAGGGCATGAGAAGCCCCAGGTTTAGGAGTAAAAGGAGGTTTTGTGGAGTCGGAAAAACGTGCGAAGATGTCAGATTCAGCCTGAGACTGCGGAGTGCTGTCCTCCTGTCTGAAATGGAATTTCAGCGTCATGCGACGGTGAAACCGATGAACATCCTGGAGGAGATTATATGGGTCTAGGGTCGGGCGAAGAGGAACAAATTTTAGGCCCTTACTGAGAACAGAGCGCTCTTCCTCAGAGAGCGACAGATCTGGTGGGGGGGGGGGGAGGGATGCAGACTACCTGAGTGCGGGATGGAGTGGAGGATGGAGGAGCAGCATTAGGGGTAGGGAGGAGACGGGATAGTTTATGATGTTTAGTAGCGGAAAGGGATTCATGCAGCTGCCGGTTCAGTGTGTGGATAGTGGTGCGTATCATGGAATAGAGAGGGAAGTTGTTGGAGGTGAGACCACGTAAGTGAAGCAGAAGCTGGGACTGTTGGGCACAGAGATCCGATTTTAAAAGGGGAGGCAGGTATGAATGAAGTGGCGATGAGAGGTGAATCTGGTTTTCTTGAAAGTAACGAAAGCAAAGTCAATAGCGGCACGGGATATATCATGAGGCAGGGAGCTAAAGCTGGTGGTGACCGACACACGGAGAGAGTTGATAAAATATTTCAGAGAGGGCATAGTGGGGAAAGAACCAGGAGAAAAGTGAAACGCCCAGAAAATAAAATATAAGATAAAAAAATAATTTAAAAATATGGTGTTAATACGGTGCAGCCCAATTTGATCTGATTAATGAACACTTGACATGTCAAAACGTTTATGTACAAACAGCAGATACGCTGTTACAAAAGGATATTTTACTTACGTACCATACGGGATATTTAGCCCGAAGAAAATCACAGCTGCAATCTATAGGAGAAAAATTATTTTATATGTCTGTAAATATGTATGTATGTATGTGGTAACAGCCCTCATTAACGCTGCATGAATTTATGTAAATTTACTTTACGTAAATTCTAATGATTCTCCTATATGCCATGTTGTATTTTATTATATCATGTCAGTACATAACATATCAATGTATTTTCTGGCGAATAAAGATTCTGATTATGTATGTCTGCATGCATGCGTGCATCTATCTATCTATCTATCTATCTATCTATCTATCTATCTATCTATCTATCTATCTATCTATCTATCTATCTATCTATCTATCTATCTATCTATCTATCTATCTATCTATCTATCTATCTATCTATCTATCTATATATCTATCTATCTATCTATCTATCTATCTGTCTCTCTATCTATCTATCTATCTATCTATCTATCTATCTTTCTATCTACCTATCTACGAGTATCTATCTGTCTGTCGGTCGGCCGGTCTGTCTGTCTATTTGCGTCTTTTAATCTGGCTTAAGTATCCATGTGAAGAGGGCAAACAGACAGATATGCGCCCATGTGGGAAGGACAAACAGACAGATGTGTGTCCATGTGGGGAGGAAAAGCAAACAGATGTGTGTTTATGTGGTAATGACAAACAGACAGTTGAACATGTACTTCAAAACTGTCGGCTCCATGACAGGAGCAGGGTGGAAGCAAGACCCTCTCCAAAGCAGTTGAAGGAGAAACTGCATGGTGACGTAAATTAATACGAGACAACCATAAAGGTATGTTATCAGGCACTCGTAGGAAATAAAGAAGTAGAACACTAGACAACAGAAAAATAACAGACATGAGTGGCTTACCCAGGATTCGAACCCTGGACCCTTCGTGCGACGACCCCGCCTTGCTATGCAAGCGAATCACACGAATCCTGGGTAAGCCACTTATGTCTGTTGTTTTGTCTGCTGTCTAGTGTTCTACTTCTTTATTTCCTACGAGTGCCTGATAACATACCTTTATGTTTGTCTCATATTAATTTACAGTTTACAGGCCTCGGGTTTCCCTTCCTTATGCATGTTGACGAGAGAAGCCTGAGGCACACCGCCAGCTTTATAAGAGATATAGATGTGGTTATTTGAGATCGAACGACGAAGAGGAAGAAGGCGCTGTAGTGTCCGTCTATACGAAACGAAACAAGCAGAGATAGAAAGAATGTTTATGGACCCATTTTATCGTGTAGTGTACTCAATGAAGTTTGTGTGATGTTCGAAGTCACAACTAACCCAGTGTACTTTCCAGGGGTTTCAGAGAAGATAAATAAATAATATGAAATTGCGCAGTCAGTGTCATAAAAAGTGACTGATACTAAGTTGTCAGTGGGGATGGTAAGACAAATTGCTGCAGAAACTATGACTGCAAGAGTTCATGCTTTAGAAAGGGCTTCAACAAGGGGGCCACCCGCAATGTTGACTCCATGCTTCATATGGAGTCAAGCATGGAGATGATGGCGACGTGGCAGTTTGGGCTGTATCGATGCTGGTTAAGATGTGGTAGACACTGGTTCTCGCTTTTCGGCACAGCAACTCCCTTGTGGAAGACTTACATTAATATTATAATTGTTACGCTTGGTTATAATTTTTGGCAGGGGGCTAAGACTAGGGTGGCCAGACGTCCGGATTTGGCCGGATTTGTCCGGCCTTTTGCGACAAAACAGGGTGTCCGCCCGGATTTTTCAAAATGTTGAAATATCCGGCTTTTATGTGATAGGCTAAATTACTAACGTGAAAAACACCATTATGAAAATTCTTTACTGGAATCCGATTTCTGAGTACAGAAATTCTGTCAGAATTAAGAATTTTTGTCTCCGCAAAATCGACGGATCGCGCAAATTGCCAACAACACTACCGTAAGTGTCACGTAGGGTTTATATTCATTTAATTTCCTACATCTTCTTCCTATTCTTTCACCCGATTTCTCTCTTTTATTATCTCTGTATTTCATTTTTCCTGTATATTTTTCATCCATTCGTTTTTGCGAATATTATTTTCATATAATTCGCAAACTTTACCTGTTTTCCTTTCTCTAAAACTGAGAATCGCACCTGGGTGGTATTGCGTACATGTCAGTCGCGCTGGTCGGACGATAGGCGTGAATTTACAGCATTCGCTAGACATTCGTCTGAGGGTCTCTGGCCTGGGGCGTGAAAATTCACCCGAGGGACATGGAAAGTAGACAGAGAGTCTGCATTTCAGTAAACGCATGAGGTTTTTCGTCAGGAAAAACCCGGCTTAGCGTGAAAATCCACTCCGCACTGCAGACGGTGGTCTGAGATTTGCAACTCATGCAAGCCCTCGGCCACTGATGGCTGTTACGTCACGCGATAAGCGGACGAAGGTGTTATACGGACAGGGGAGACTATTTCGCTTGGCGAAATAAGATTAGGATCCTGTGTCCGATTTTAAAGATATTGGCCAAGTTTGAAACTTTAATTTCATTCTCGCTCATAGACTCACAGTAGATAGGTTGCTCGTAAACAGAATAGCTGTTAGCGAAGATCTCAGTTTGTTTCGGCAATTTGTCGAACTTCTAGACTTCCAGAAATATTTTCAGCATTTTTATTCTTAAGTTGTGCGACTACCTGTAATTCTGTGGTTGAGGTAATTAATATGATAGATATATAGATTTTGTGAGTGTTAAAGTGTTTAATCGCTTAATTCATTTTAATCTATTTCTTTAGCGCAGAAGAGAAATAAAGTGGTAGGCTATTATATTTTCTAGGGAAGCATTCAGTGGAAAGCAGAATAAAATTAAAATTTCTAGCTTATAACGGCAATTGTAGCTATTTATGAATTTAATTTAACCGCTAATACTCAGTCGAGTGTATTTTTCTAAACTAACGTATAAACTCTAGAATCGAACCGACCTGACATTCATCATTTCTAGAAACCTACGCTATTGACACTGTGCTCTGCTAACTCCCGCGCCTGGAATAATTGTTAGGTGACTTAATCAGACATTTGAACAAATTTGCACACCCAAGTAGTCGTTCCCGGAGACTCCGAGTTAAATACGTCTTTTGGAACTGGGGACTTCTTGGCAGAAGACTGCATTTTTTGAGTCTGTGTGAAAATCTAAAATCAGTGTGTTCCAAGAGGCAGCGAGCAAAGTCGTGAGTACATGTATGAGAGGCCATGGCGGAATGAATGAGTGTACGCTGGTTTGAGTGATATTTTCACTATTATATCTTTGACACCCTGTTGCTGTCCTATTTTTTTTTTCTTCAATCTGCATAATTTGTTGCTAAGGCTAGAGTTCTTGTGTTTTTGTCTTAGGTTAAATCAGATTTTTTTCAAACTCTGTGCATATAATTACGAGATAAAACAAAGAAAAACTCTTAGACTCAAACCCTATGTATCTGTGACTCGGGCGCCATCATCTGTTCTCTTAACGGGGCCGGGCTAAACCTAGAGTTAACACTATAACGGGGCTATCATCCTTGCAATATTTCCTTGAATTTTTATGACTATGTGTATATGTATTTTCCTTGATGTACTTTCTTTGATGTTGTGAGCCGATTTTTCCCTGATATTAAAATCGCTCTTGAACTTAAAAATAGTGTTTGGTCAGCTCGTTCTAGATAATATATATATCATTGTTATAGTTTTCCCACGTCGGTGTGTTTACCTGTCGTCACGTGTATGTGCGTGCCTGTGAGTGATAGAAATATACGTAATATGTATATTGGTGTAGTCTGTCTGACGCTGTAACAACTGTTGTAGAAGATAGGTGAGAGAGAGAAGAATTCTTTTCGCTTTCAGAGACAGCCACTATATCAAAATCTATCATCTCACGTGTGTGGAAATTCTATTACCTTTCACTAACTCTCACTGAGTCTATCACCTATTCAAACCTATTCAGAAGGGACCAAACCTAGTCTTAATTCTCCTATCGTAAATCTACGACAGTAAGTTGTCATGTTGTTCAATAGTTTATAATACACTGTAGATTACTATCATATTTTAACCCAGGTTAAACGCTGTTTAGGTTTATTGGCATTTGTTAAGGGAAAATATAACAGACAAAACGGCATGAATAAGAACTTGGGGCTGGCTTTAGTCACGTATAACTTCGTTGTCTATTGCAAATTACAAATAATATTAACCTTAGTTCGTACTGCTTTTATATTTATTGCAATTTGTTTATTGCACGAATAGTTACTAGTATAGTAATGGGTTTGTTAAAATTAAAACCTCATCTGTTGCATTTTACAAATAATTTTAACTTTAACATCGAATGTACCATAGATTAGGGGCATTACATTATATTTATGTTACACATACCCGCTCAAAATGCCAAAACAGAAGTGTGTGTTCACGGATGAATTGAAAAAAAAAAATTCAGTGATTTTCCAATGGTCGACTAGAGTGTGAAGCAGAATGTCTTGTATGCAGAGGCGGTACATTTGTATCAGTAGCAAATAAAGGTGCAGCTGATTTAAAAAAAAAAACATAGAAACAGAAAAGCACAAGAAAGCATTTGCGTCTGAATGTTTGCAATAAAAACTAACATTTTTAAATAAAGAAATAAGCGAGGAAAGGTTTGAAGTTACCGCGGCTGAGGGTGCTTTTGCTTTTCAAAACGTACTGTAAAACATCACAACTCTTTCAGATCAATGGATTTAACTTCAGTGTTACTCAAGAATGCTTTCCAAGATTCAGAAATTGCCAGCAAATTCTCATGTGCCAAAACCAAAACAGCTGCTATTATCATTTCTGTGACTGCACAGCATTCTACTGAAGCAGCTTTGGAAGCACTGAAGGAAAGATTCCATTAAAGGCACTCTACTTGTGCAGTACAATTTCAAGGAGCTTTCATGTTCTGATTTCTATGCATATTTAAAACATAGCCAACTTTGTTGAAGATTTTATCATCAGAAAAATATAAGTAGGCACAAAATCAATGTGATTTTATTAGCTTATTTTTTGGATGTAAAAAAAAAAATATGTTTCAGCGTCTTGTAGTTATTGAACAAAGGTGTCCTACTTTTCGTCCTACTTTAAAAAAAATAATTGTCCTCCCTTGTCGTTTTCTGACCAGAAAATGATACTTGTCCTCCTTTTTGTGTTGAACAATATGGCCACCTTATCTAAGACCTCCCTTAATTCCTTTTTTTTTTTATTTTGGCCCGCCCATTTAATTTCTTTTATCTTTCTCCTGTAGTTGTAAAGTGGGGTAACTGGCCTGTCGGTGTAATCAGACAGGTTTACTCCCCTTTTTCTTTAATGTCGGTAGGATAAATTTTTGACGCGTCCAGGACTCTCTATCGAGGTAGCCGACATATTTCTAAGAGTTCTTTGACCACGAGTCATAACCCAGCACTCGGTTTCTGGGAGTATAGAGGCCGACATTACCTGGCCTTTGACACCCAGGAAAGCCATCGCCTTTCATGGGTCGACGGGTAGACCCGATTACGCTAGAAATGGCGGTCTTTCTCTCTCTCTTTTAGCTCGGCTCTCGTCCGCGGAACACAGGAAACTAGTTCTCGGGATTCCGTAGTAGTTGTGTCACGGCTGAACACCTGTAGCCCGAGTTTTGATATAAAATCAGAACTCTGTAGTTGTCTGGCACTTAACGCTCCAGGAATTCTAGTAGAGTGGACATATCATATTTATTTGGCAGATTCGACCAGCTACTGTTGATGTTGTGCCATCACCGGTGTCAATACCTTGTCGAGGTATGGCGGCTTGCGTACCCTGATTACCCCCCGAGCTATGCCAGCGGAAATTTACTCCTAGAAGGTTCTACCAGTGGAATGCCAGGACAATGAATGAGACGGGTAAACTAAAACATGTCACGGAAGAAATGAGAAACTATAGGTTACACATTCTAGGGATAAGCGAGAGCAGATGGACAGCGGCAGGAAAAGTTAAAACAACAACAGGAGAAACAGTACTTTACTCTGGAAGAGAGGATGGACAGCACAATGAAGGTGTAGCCATTATTCTACAGAAAGGAATAGAAAGGACAATACTGGAATGGAAACCCATCAACAACAGACTGATAAGATTAAGATTGAGAGGTAGATTCACCAATACTACAATAATACAATGCTACGCACCAACGAATGACAGCGATGAAGAGGTCAAGGCTGAATTCTATCAACAACTGCAGAAAGAAATGGAAGCCACACCTAGATATGATCTTATTATAGTAATGGGAGACCTCAATGCGAAAGCTGGTACACACAATACATATAATGAAAGAGTAATGGGGAAATGCGGCAGCTGAACAGCAAACTTCTTCTTCTTCGTTCGCCCTGAAAAGGACGGTGGTTGCGTTGTGTCTGTTTACGCCTAAGCTGTGATATCTGCACCTTTCGGTCGACACATCCGACTTCAGCACGGCATTTTTTAGGGACCGGGTTTGCCTTCCCATTGCGATCCACACTCGCTCAGCCAGACTGCACTGCTGCAGACTGTTTCCAGGACCACCACGTGGAGGTGGAGTGCGGTCTTGACCAGCTCTGGTTCGCTGGTCCTGATGCAAGCAGTACAGCTATGGGTCGCTGACTGCATTCACTATTGCTGCATCTTGGGGTCCCGAACAGCAAACGAAAATGGGGATAAATTAATAAGTTTCTGTAGTATTAACAACCTGGTCATTAGAGGAACACTTTTCCCACATAAAGAAATTCACAAATTAACATGGGAATCATCAAATGGTCGGGACAGAAACCAGATAGACCACATCATAATTAACGGTAGATGGAGACATGCATTACAAGATGTGAAGGTAAGAAGAGGTGCAGATGTGGGAAGTGATCACCATTTAGTAGTAGCAAAACTGAAAGTGAAACTAAGAAGGGCTGGACCAACTGTAACTACACAGAAAAGTTTTGAAATCAGCAAATTGAAGGACCCCCTTACAAAAAAACCTTTTGCGGCTGACATAAAGAAACGATATCAATTTGCCAAAAGTCAGGAAAAGACATTGACGGATGATATAGACCAGAAATTCAATAGCATTTCAACAATATATAAGGAAAGCAGCAAATCATGCTTGGGATTCCAGGAAAGGAAGAAGCAAGACTGGATAACACCAGAAACATTAAACACCATAGCACTGAGAAAAGAAATAAAAAGAAAGAAAACAGAAGCGAAGTCCCCCAGGTTAATGCAACTACATGTATATAGTGAACAGTACAGTCAGCTGGACAAGGAAGTTAAACGCCAAACCCGAGCCAACAAAAGGAATTTCCTAGACGATCTTGCAAGACAGGTAGAAGAGGCAGCACTGAGAAATGAACAAAGCACAGTATACAGAATAACTAAATTCATCAGCGGAAAAGGAGGTGCAAATAATATTACATTAGTAAGAGATAAGCAAGGAAATCTCATCACGACAGCAGAGGGACAGGAAACAAGATGGGCAGAGCACTTCAAAGAAACTCTGAACAAGGAACCACCAAAGACACAATTGAATGTTCCTGAGGCTGAAAATGATCTAGATGTAAATACAGACATTCCACAAAAAGAAGAAATCATCACAGCAATCAAAGGGTTAAAGAACGGAAAAGCTCCTGGCCATGATAACTTAAATGCAGAGCTATTTAGGACAGACCCTGAGCTAGCAGCAGAACTATTATAACCACTATTTGCACAAATCTGGAAAACGGGGACAACACCATCAGAGTGGAACAAAGGAATAATTGTCAAATTGCCAAAGAAGGGAGATCTTGCAGACTGCAATAATTGGAGAGGAATCACTCTTCTCTCAGTTCTCAGCAAAATACTAGGCAGGATAATTATACAGAGAATTTTAAAAGCAGTAGACCACAAACTGAGGAAAGAACAAGCAGGATTTAGAAAGAACAGAAGATGTGTAGATCATATATTCACTTTCGGGAACATTATAGAGCAGTGCTCAGTATGGCAAAGACAGCTGTACATTTAATTTCATTGATTTTGAAAAGGCTTTTGACAGTATATATAGGGACAGTTTATGGAAAATACTGAGGGCTTATGGAATTCCAAGCTGCATAGTGTCAATCATAAAAAGCCTCTATGCCAACTTTACGTGTAGTGTTGGGCAGAGCAACTTAACATTTGAGGTGAAGACAGGAGTACAATAGGGATGCCCCTTATCAACCACTCTATTTTTAACATAGGTATTGATGGAAAAGATATAAGAATACTCAGTAACCTTTATTGGGAGCAAACTGCCACAGTAAGATCTGGAAGGAATTATTCATCATACATAGACATAAGAAGAGGTGTCAGTCAAAGTTGTGTGCTGTCCCCCTGCCTATTTAATTTATACACCGAAAAAATTTTCAAACAGATACAGGAAATACCAGGACTGAACATCAGTGGAAGGTCAATAAACAACCTTAGATATGCAGATGATACCGTGTTGTTAGCTGAAAGCGAACAGGAGTTACAAGAACTAGTGAAGCAAGTGAACAGTATAAGTCATGAATATGGACTCGACATTAATATTGAGAAAACAAAAACTATGATAATTAGCAAAACAGACGATAAACCCACGTTAAAGATAAGCGTATATGGGAAAACCCTGGAACAAGTCAAGAGCGACGTATATCTTGGTCATATAATAACAGAAGATGGCAGATGTGAAACAGAAATCAAGAAGAGAATAGGAATGGCCAAAGCTACATTCAACAACATGAAACATATACTGACATCTAAACAGTTATCTCACAAATGAAAACTGAGAATCATAAAGTGTTATATATATTCTGCATTTCTGTATGGTGCGGAAACATGGACGATGAATAAGCATTTGGAAGAAAGAATTGAGACCCTTGAAATGTGGATATATAGAAGAATGGGGCGTATCTAATGGAAAGAGATGAAAACAAATAAAGAGGTCCTAGAAAATCTAGGTATGAAAAGAGAACTAATGAGGGAGATCAAGGTTCGGCAGCTAAAATACTTTGGCCACATAAAAAGGCATAACACCTTGCAGAAGACCATAACAGAAGGGAGAGCTGAAGGCAAACGTGCAAGGGGAAGACAGCGCTATAAATGGGAAGATAACATCAAGAGATGGACAGGAAAGAGTCTATCAGAGTGCACCACCAAGACAAGAGACCGAAGACGTTGGAGATCCATTACGGCCAACCTTCGTTGTGGAGATGGCAACTGATGATTATGATGATTTTTAACAGTCATAGATTGAGTGATGCGCCAGACAACAGAGGGCAGTCCAAGAGGAATAAGATGGACTACATTTTCTACATTGGAAGATCTGGAATATGCAGATGACATTGCACTACTAGCACATTCACATCAACACATCCAGGAAAAGCGGACAGACTTAATTAGTTTAGCCAGCAGGTGGGCTTGAACATCAATTTAAAAAAGTCAGAGGTCATGACGCTCAATGTGAGCCCATATCAGTAAGGAATCAGCAACTGGTACAGACAGACACCTTCACATACCTAGGATGCATAGTAACACCAGACGGCGGGGCAGGCAAAGACATCAACATCAGAATGAATAAGGCAAGAACAGCCTTTTTTAGCCTAAACAACATCTGGATGTCCTCTCAATACAGCACAAGCACAAAATTAAGATTATATCAGAGCTGTGTGCTTTCTGTGCTTCTCTTTGGTGCGGAATGCTGGAGAGTTACAGAGAAGGAAATGTCGAAATTGTCCTCTTTTCACACAACATGCCTAAGAAAAATTCACCGAATCTTTTGGCCGAATACCATCACCAACCAAGATCTGCTTACTCGGAGCAAGCAAGAGGACATGCACACCATCAAAGCTGGCAGACGCTGGAGTTGGATGGCGATGTCCTCAGAAGAGACTCCGGTGCCATCACATGAACAGCTATGCTATGGACCCCTGAAGGAAAACGAAAGAGAGGCGACCAAAAACAACCTGGCGGAGGACTGTGGAGGCTGAGATGCAAAGAATGAACCAGAGTTGGTGCACTGTACGAAGGATGGCCGCCGACCTAGCAAAGTGGAATCAATTTGTTGTTGCCCTACAAGACGCCACTAGGCGTGATGGCCACTGACTGCTTTGACGGTCGCCGGCTAAGGATCAAAATAGAAGAAGAAGAAGACTGTTGATGTTAGTGGATTTCTTTGCATCTCGCGGAGAAGGCAAACTACAGCAAACGCCACCGGGGACTATCCTGGTACCAGCATTAAGTCAAAGGTATGGTATCATAGCCTTAATCGAGTTCTCGAGTGGGGACTAGTTTGTTAAAACCTAAAAACCATTACCAGGAAGGCAGAGTTCAGTACCCAGCTGCTGGTAACATATGCTCCTGTAGCTACTAAACCTCTGGGACAACCAACATTTAAGCTCACCAAACTTCAGAATAGAGCGCCCATTCTGTCTTCGTTTGTAGACCGGTGGGTTCTGTTCATTATGAGCCCAGTCACAATGGAACTGGTGTGGCAGCCAGTACATGCTGGTAAGTGCCAACGGGTTAGTGGTATAACGATGGCACTGTATAAATCTGTCTCTTCTAGTTACCGCTGCTTATAGACGTTAGGCCTTTTCGTGTGATTAGCTGCCGCTCGAGATGACTCGTTCGAATGGCAATTTACAGGCCCGTGATCTGTTGGTGTACTCTCGGGACTCCAGGTTCTAGGTTAGATCTGATGGTAATAGTTGTTGTGTTAACTTTACTTCGTACCAACTGGACAGGCAGTCATACTTCTTTGTAAGTAACTCGACAGGTGCACTCAGGCCGTCATACACTAGTTCAGGACTCAGGTTTCATAAAGATGTTACAACGTTTATTACCAACCTTAAAATTGATCCAATACAGTCATGATTATATACAAACGCATGCTAGACCTGGCAATCTCACCAGACAGCTACACAATTGATGGTTGGTAGCGTGTACATGGAAACTCTGGTTCCTTACTCTACAGCAAATATCCTCAACGTTAAGAAATTCTGCTCTCCTCTAGTTCAAAGAATCTATTTGTGCTTTGGCGCTTTACGGGCGCTGAAGATTTATTAGCAGCCTGTACCTGTACATGTGTCCTAGGGGGTCCGAGTGGCTGAGAGGTTTGGCGTCGGCCTCTAATTGCAAAGGTACCAGGTTCGGTTCCCAGTACAGGGAATATATTTGATGGACATTTTTTTCAGAAACATACTCCTCCCTGATCTCCTGGGTAGTGAGATCGGATGCCTAACCGTCTCGGATAAGGGCGAAAAAAATAAGAAGGTCCCGTGTGCAAGTTGCGCACGTTAAAAAATCCCTCGGCAATTAGAAATTGTAAAGAGTAGGCCACATGGCCGCTGCCGTGGCAAAATTGTTAAAATTATTAAAACCTACCCACCACAAAAATATTTATAGAATGTGTGACTTCTGTACACACACATTGGGATCCACGCCGGTGATGCGAGTTAGTTCACTGTGCTGAGATCCTTCTTGTGTGACCTAAGGGAGGAGATGTGGTTGCTTGTGTGCAATGAAGATGGTATTTAAAACCAAATTCTAAGGAGCATTTTCCTCAGGCAGTGTGTGTGTGTGTGTGTGTGTGAGTGGTGTGGTGTGGTGTGGTGTGGTGTGGTGTGGTGTGTGTGTGTGTGTGTGTGGGTGTGTGTGTGTGTGTGTGTGTGTGTGTGTGTGTGTGTGTGTGTGTGTGTGTGTGTGTGTGTGTGTGTGTGTGTGTGTGTGTGTGTGTGTGTGTGTGTGTGTGTGTGTGTGTGTGTGTGTGTGTGTGTGTGTAAAGAGGACAATGTCAACATTTGCTTCTCTGTTACTCTCTAGCATTCCGCACCATAGAGAAGAACATAAATTATACAACTCAGAGAGAGAGAGAGAGAGAGAGAGAGAGAGAGAGAGAGAGAGAGAGAGAACGAACGAACGAACGAACTTTATTTTCGAAGGGTAAAAAATTGGGCGCGCAGGCCCGTCTAACATTCTGCCCTTCTACTCACATTTATCTTGCATACTATATCCTTTCACTCCCATATGATGCTTCAAGCATTAATTTAAAGGCATGCAACATTATAAAATTACCATAACAGCATTCATTTACAGTATGCAATCATAATTTTTAAAAAGTAGCTTTTTTTTTTTTAAACAAACAAGCTAGTAATTGGGGGAAAAAAGTATTAATAAAATAAAATAAATAAAACAATAAATACAAATAAATAAATTATGTATACCGACACTCACTCATGCGGTCAATCCGTCTACAATTAATCTGTATTGTTGAATGTATCATCAATCATCAATACAAAAATTACATAAACACATTCTCGCTTATGTCCATACATTCTTGGTGGAAAATGAAATAATAATAATAACACTTTCTTACGCACTTCTGTGGCAGGAAAAGTCTTTGAGCAGTAAATCAAAAAATTCACATTTCTAAAGTACAGTGGTATGCGGGTACATTCTCACGACTCACATTTCTTAAGTACAGTTTTATGTGGGTACATTACATTATATAATAATATTTTAAAGTGAATATAATAATAATATTACATGGATATAAAACAAATTATTCACAAAAAACGAGCGGAAGAGGAAAAGAAATGTTGACCTATGGATGAGATGTTGACAGGCAAATGCTGTTTCTATGGGGTTAGATAATTGTGTTGAGGAAGTGTTTAAAAAGTGCTTTGTTAAAAGAATATTGTGTAGGTAGGCTTTTTAGGTGTGGAAGGCTGTTCCATAAGTAGGCACCAGAGTAGGCTAGACTCTTTTTGAACAAGTCGATCCTAGGTTTGGGCAGACGTAACTGATGTAATTGTTGTCCCTCTCTTCTACTGGTTTGAAACAATGATCGTAGGTACGGCGGGACATTGTTAGATAGAATTGTGTGAGTCAGCTTGGCTTTGTTGTAGAGAAGACTTTTTTCAGCGACCGTATTTTGGGTTCTTTTCCTGTCCTTGTGTGTGGTGTCGTGCGATTATCGGTGATCAGACGTACTGCTCTCTTTTGCAGGGAGTGCAGTCTACAGTATATATATATACATACATCATAATATATAGAAATGTACTGAGTATTTAAACATTCTAGAAATCACAGACTTTTGTTAATGGATTCTTGCGTTGAATAGGAGGATTGGAATGGTACAGCAATATAACCAATATGGTCATGACAAGAGTCAGATAATTGCCTTGGTACAAGTGATGACACGAAGACGTGATGACAAGAGTCAGATATGTGCCATGTTACAAGTGATGACACGAAGACGTTATGACAAGAGTGTTGCTGTCATTTTCGACGGAGTCATCTGTCAAGTTATTTGCTTATGTTTGTATCATAAGTATAATTGTGTCTTTACCTGCGATGTCAGGTTGATTAGGGGTTGTCTTCCCTTGTTTATTCATTCATTGTGTTTGACCTGTAGGTTCAGAGGTTGACAGTTCGGCGTAGGCCGATGGGAAGGTTTTTTAAGCGGGAGTGAGATATACTTCCGGGAAGCCGGGAGGTCCTGTTTTTCTGAAGGGACCAAGAGTCCATTGTTTTTCGGGGAGAATCTTCGAAGTAACTGCTATGGCAGTTTTCCCCCCAGTGAATCTCTGTGCGTCGGGATGACGACAGAATTCCTTGTGATGTTCTGAGGATTCATTTGCCAGGTAATACCGACCTTTATGCATTATTACGCTTTTCGGTGGCAGAACATGTAAAGGATTACCTAGGGTGAACAGCAGCTCACTGATCCGCCATTTCAGAACTTATATATTTGTGCTCGAGGTAGCCATCCAAGACTGTTAGTCTTATATTGTCCAGAAATCCAGTGACGAAGATATATTGTGGGAGCCGCAGATTGGCGGAACTTCTATCTACAATAAGTATTACTGCAGGGTTGATGATAACCTATTTAACAGAAGTACACGGCCGACGTCAGAACGAGGCCTGTGCTTTCGGCTATTATACTACAGCCTGATATGTGCAATTGGCGGGGAGTGCCAAGTTGCACCTGTGTGTCAAAGTAACTAAGGCATCTGACGCGTTTAGTCAGAGACGCCAAGGGCGACGCTACGAACTGTCATTATTGAAGAACTTTGCTATTGACCATGCACGTCTATTCCGATGTTTACCTTTTTGAATGCCAAATGTATACCTATCGATGTCAGGTCAGCATGACCTTGTTACACTGACTGTTCCTGTTGATACTATGTGTGTTCCCGTAAATAAATGTCTTGAAACATGCCTGCAGTGTCAAAGCATCCTTGATTACTGCATGTGAGAGTATGGGTTGCAGGATCTACATCTATACGAGCCTAAACACATTCGCGTCTTCATTCGCACCCACACTCAATTCATCATACGCTCGCACTACACATCTAACAACATGTATACTGTCTTGGGCCAGTGATCACATCAACAAGGAAAAAAAAGACAGTTACAAAGAGTCGGATAATTGCCTTGGTACAAGTGATGACACGAAGACGTGATGACAAAAGTCAGATATGTGCCATGGTACAAGTGATGACACGAAAACGTGATGACAAGAGTCAGATAATTGCCTTGGTACAAGTGATGACACGAAGACGTGATGACAAGAGTCAGATAAGTGCCATGGTACAAGTGATGACGCGAAGACGTGATGACAAGTGTCAGATAATTGCCTTGGTACAAGTGATGACACGAAAACGTGATGACAAGAGTCAGATAATTGCCTTGGTACAAGTGATGGCACGAAAACATGATGACAAGAGTCAGATATGTGCCATGGTACAAGTGATGACACGGAGACGTGATGACAAGAGTCAGATAAGTGCCATGGTACAAGTGATGACACGAAGACGTGATGACAAGTGTCAGATAATTGCCTTGGTACAAGTGATGACACGAAGACATGATGACAAGAGTCAGATAATTGCCTTGGTACAAGTGATAACACGAAGACGTTGGCAATGGATGGGACACTCATTGAGGAAACCGGCTGATAGCATTATAAGACAGCTCTTCGTCTAGAACCACTATGGTAAGACAGGTAGAGGGAAGCCAAAAGACACATATGGAAGATTACTGGAGGTGCTGGCACGGGTCAGGAGGACATTTTCATGAGTTTGTCGAAGGTTTGTGTTTCTGTTACAGCTAAATGATAAATGCCTGAATACATTAATTTAAAAACTGAATCCAGCTGATATTAATTTTTTAAAAAAGAAAAAAGAAAAGAAAAGAAAAACATACCATTCTTGAAGTCCTGCGATCTTCTGGCAAAAAAATTTAACTTTCAGGTCAAATGTTCTAGAGCTTCTTCTTGCAAATAAAGTGCCTCTGATCACGACAAGTTTTGTACACCAATACAGAGTACCTTAGCTGCTTTTTCATATTTAATTTAATGTTAGCAGTAACATCTGTCTAAGACAGGGTTTCTCATCCGGGGCTCCACGGAACCCTTGGGTTCCGCGAGAGGTTACTAGGGGTTCCGCGAGTGATCGTGATTAATAGAAATAAATAAATAAACGTGTTTTTTATATCAAAGTCTTGTATAAGACTGTCTATTAAGCTACATTTTTTGGAAAATTAATATTGCTGTGGCCTATCGTTGTTAGTAGCTTTACTATACACCATTCTCAATAAATAATCATGCTGCAAATAGCATTAATTAAAGTCAATTTACAACTCTTATTTAAATTTAATCTACCGAGCCTACCTTACAAATATTAATCCCATTTTGGCGTTAGGCAGTTATTTAATATAAATTTATCAAGTTAGCTTTATGACTTTTTTTTTAAATTTATAAAATGTAAAGAAAAAGATTAATTTAAAAAAACAGTAAGCTAAGTCAACTACCCTTTTTTCAAGAAAGGAAGGCTAAAAAGTCATTTTTAGTTGTAAATAGGGAAGAATACCATATTTTACTAGCATCTTGTAGAATAGAAATTTATGATAAAACGTGTATGCCTACTTGGATAACGTTTAAAACAAACATCAAATAGGAAATTAAAAAAGGAAAAACTGAAGTTTCTTCTACCTACACTACCCTACTGATTCGCATTCGAGTTGATATCCGTGTGAGGAGGGTGAACCACACAAAAACAGTAGGCTGATAAGTTAGCCAAAATAAATTGATCCACAGAAAAAAAAAAAGAATCATCCTCTACTCAAAAGATCATTGACAATTATCATTGCATTATTTTATTTACAACTTAAAGATCACGCTAATATACAGTGAGAGCTGTAGATATAACAATTTGTATGCAGGGGTTTCCCGAGACCTGACAATTATTTCAATGGGTTCTCCTGGATAAAAAGGTTGAGAAAAGTTGTAAGGTGTTTAATTTCTACAGATTCTCATAAATTTAATGGTGTTATCAAGACATTTAGACATTAAAATACCGGACATTAAAAGTTCACACCAATAAAAGATTCTATAAAGGCCGTGTCATATATTAGTAAACAGGGCCTGCTTTAGGAAGTGCGGCGGCGCAGTTCGAACAGTTTCGACAGGTGTAGGGCAGGAATGGCTAATTAATAATAATTAAAAATAAAAACATGCAAAAAAAACAAACAAACAAACAATCATTTCATTCCCGATATATTTATGTTCCATGACAATATATTTGAAGCAAATTGTTCAAATGGTAAATCTCTTGACACCTGTTAAATAAAGGGACACGTGTGTGCCCAAACTTGATTGTTTTATATTCCACGCGCATTATGATCGTATATCTATCGAATTTCGTCAACACGTGACTAGTTAGTTACACGTCAGCTCTGCAACGCCCCATTCTTAAACACAAGTATATATTTTTTTGCAGTAGAGAATGAGGAAATAACTAAAAAGCTAAAGGTCTGGGTTAAAACAAAAAACAATACTACTTCGTCAGCGATATAAGGAAGTACTATTTTTTATTTTAATAAAAGGTAGTGTCATTGCTTCTGGTAAGAGGAGGGAGTATCGTAATCTCTTGACGTGAGGGAGTGCCGTTGTCTCTCGATATGAGGGAGTATCGTAGTCTCTTGGCATGAAAGAGTGTCTGTATAGTATGTGAGGGAGTTTTGTAGTCTCTTGACTTGAGGGAGCGTCATTGTCTATCGGTATGAGGAAATATCGTAGTGTCTTGGCGTGAAGGAGTGTATGTTTATTGTTAACCGGTTTTTTTGTGTTATTTTTGTTACCACTGGATTTGTGCGTGCTTGAAGCTTGGAGGTCTGTCTTTTCTGCTTGACATTTTTATACAGTTCTGTGATGAATAAACAGTGTTCATAAATTCTGGCCACGTCTTCAATTGTTTTCCTTTTTGAGCGAATCGTGCTTATCTATGAAGGTGGCGAATGGTGGATGTAAACTGATCAAAACTTCATTAACGTTAGTCAGTTAATAAGTCCGTAGGTGGAACGAGTCCACAATATATATTTATTCACGGCATACAATCCACAAGGCATAGTAGTAATCAATTATACATAATGTTCATGCAACAATATAAGAACGTCTCCTGAATTTACTTCAATAATCGTCACAAAGTCCGGCTATTTACTCGCGATTCCGTATGTCGGTAATCTGGTAATGAATACCAATAGTTGGGCGATATTTACAATCTGGATACTTATCTGGATACTTATTAATATTTTACTCCCTGAAACTATTCTTGAATCGACGAAGGATTCATCCATAAAAATGAGACGTTATGTGTATCCATATCAAAATCGGCAGACCCTGGTGCCATATAATAGAGAAAACCTCTATGCAATTACTATCATCAACGGGAGCGTTGAAAATTCACGTCTGACTAGGACGGAGTTCATAATACAAAGGGTGCAACTATAATGTCGTCACGTGTTAGCATACCAACGCAACACGTCATCATAAATCTAAGCAACTCTACAACTTCGCGTTCAATACCGTGAAGCGCGAACCATAATATATATTAATAGCATTTCAAAACCCTTAATGCGTAACTTTAAAAGAGCTCACTGTAACAGTGGCTAACATCATAAACCCTGTCGTAACATTTATTATATGAGGAAGTATCGTAGTCTCTTGACGTGAGGGAGTGTCATTGTCTTTCGATATGAGATGGTATCGTAGTCTCTTGACGTAAGGGAGTGTCATTGTCTATTATATGAGGGAGTATCGTAGGTTCTTGACGTGAGGGAGTGTTATTGTCTCTCGATATAGGGAGTATCGTAGTCTCTTAACGTGAGGGAGTGTCATTGTCTATTATATGAGGGAGTATCGTAGTCTCTTGACGTGAGGGAATGTCATTGTCTATTATATGAAGGAGTATGGTAGTCTCTTGACGTAAGGGAGTGTCGTAGTCTCTTGACGTAAACGAGTGGGACTGTCGGATATGAGGGAGTACCGTAGTCTCTTGACGTGAGAGAGTGTAACTGTGTCTGATATGAGGGAGTATCGTAGTCTCTTGACGTGAGGGAGTGTCGCAGTCTCTGGCGTGAAAGAGTGTGACTGTGTCTGATATGAGGGAGCATCGTAGTCTCTCGACGTGAGGAAGTGTCATTGTCTCTGATATGAGGGAGTATCGTAGTTTCTTGACCTGAGGGAGTGTCATTGTGTCTGATATGAGGGAGTATTGTAGTCTCTTGGCGGGAATTAGTGTGACTGTGCCTGATATGAGGGAGAATCGTAGTCTCTTGACGTGATGGAGTGTCATTGTCTCTTATATTACGGAGTATCGTACTCTTGACGTGAGGGAGTGTGACTGTCTCTGATATGAGGGAGTACCGTAGTTTCTTGACATGACGGAGTGTCATTGTGTCTGATATGAGGGAGTATTGTAGTCTCTTGGTGGGAAGAAGTGTCACTGTATCTGATATGAAAAAGTATCGTAGTGTCTAGACATGAGGGAGTGTCATTGTCTCTGAAAAGAGGGAACATTGTAGTCTCTTGAAGTGAGGGAGCATGATCGTCTCTGATATTAGGGAGTATCGTAGTCTCTTGACGTGAAGGAGTGTCACTGTCTCTGATAGGGGGGAATATCGTAGTCTCTTGACGTGAGGGAATGTCATAGTCTCTAATATGAGGGAGTATCGTAGTCTCTTGACGTGAAGAAGTGTCATTGTCTCTAACAGGAAGTAATATCGTAGTCTTTATAACGTGAGGGAGTATTATCGTCTCTGATATGAAGAAGTATCGTAGTCTTTTGGCGTGAGAGATTGTCATTGTCTCTGATATGGAGTATCGTAGTCTCTTGACGTGAAGGTGTGTCACTGTCTCTGATATGATGGAGTATCGTAGTCTCTTGCTATGAGAAAGTGTAGTTGTCTCTTGATATGAAACAGTGTCACTGTTTCTGTTAGGGGGCAAGGTAAGTGTCATTGTCCGTGATATGATGATGAGTCATTGCACCTGATTTGATGACGAGTCAATGTATCAGATATGACGATGTATCATTGTACTTTATAATCCCTGGGAATTAAGAACGGGGGTGCCGTGTAATGTTATCATCAGGACTCCCCAATGTTTGGCCTATCTTTCGCTAGCGTCTCGCTCTCATCTCTTGTCTGGCTCTTACCATCAGTTTTACATTAGTGATCTTGTTGTACTATTGCCATCCCTTTGTTATTCGCATGCCTCTACTAATAGCAGTCTATACCTTTCTAGTGCTGGAGAGCAACAAACAAGGAAATGTCCAAATTATCCTTTTTCCACAGAGCCAGTCTAAGTAAGATTCTTCCAGTTTTTTGGCAGAATACCATCTCCAACCAGGAACTGCTTACAAGGTTCAGTCAAAAAGGCATGCACACCATCACTGCGGGCAGACGCTTGAACTGGGTTGGCCATGTCCCCAGAAGGGACACTGAAACCATCACCAGAACTGCTATGCTCTGGACCCCGGAAGGACGGTGAAAGAGAGGCAGACCAAAGGCAACCTGGCGGAGAACGGTGGAGGCTGAGATGCAAAGCATGAACCGGAGTTGGGGCACGGTATGAAGGATGGCCACCGACCGAGCTCATCGAGGACAGTTTGTTGCTGTCCTAAAAGACGCCACTAGGCTTGATGGTCGCTGACTGCATTGTCAGTCAGGGGCCAATTATCCAAGAAATAAGAAGAAGAATACTTTTTCTAGCTATTTTAAATGTTTCTCTTGTTTCAGAGCCATACAACAGAACTGACTTGACGTTTGAGGTGATTATTCTTATGTTCTTGATCTCTTTTGGCTTCCATATGTTTTTCCTGTTTCAGAGCCATACAATAGAACTGACTTGACGATTGAGGTTGTGATGTATAATGGAAATATTGCCTGCAGTATGTGACCGCCTTTTGTTTTCCCATTAGCGTCCTAAGTTTTGCGAACAAAGTCAAGCATTCGTCTGCCTGGCTGACTCACATTTTAATCCACGCCACTTTTTCTGTTAACACGGGCTAACAAAGTTGTCAAGGCCGGCTCTACCGACGGGATGGTATTCACGTTCTGTTAACACGGGCTAACAAAGTTGTCAAGGTTCAAGCCCGGGCGCGGGCATTTGTAGGAGTATCATGGCCGAGATTTTGACTGAATAACCTGAACGGCTCCTGAAATAAACCTTCTGTGGATGGTGTCACGGAGTGTTCGAAGGTTTAGTCTAGATTATTTTCGTCTGTTCTTTAGCTGTTTTTCAAGTCTTCGCTAATAGTTCTGCCATACTATCCTAATGCTATCTTCTCCTACAAAGGCACTAAAAGGCATTTCTTTAAAGACGTATGTACAATTTATTCGCTTGGTCGAAACCACAGTGGTTGCCAGAGGATTATATTTCCGTGTTCAGTGGTCAACTGAAGACCGCCACGATAAATCTTCCAGCATGGCTGAACGTGAGACGGGAATTAGGGAATCAGGAATTTATTTTGTTATCGATGGTTCTATGTTGGCGGCTCGAATGTTTCAGTTGTTTTCGAGTGTGCATTCAATGAAGTTGATTTTGCTCAGTGTTACAGTGATAAATAAGATTTTTTAAAATTTTATGGAAATTAGTACAGTGCTTCAGCCTCCATTCATTACTAAATAATACATGTTATTGTAGGGTTTATTAAAACAGTTTTAATATTCAAATAGATATAATGTCCGATAAAAGAAAAAAACTATCCGAATATCGGAAACGGGAACTGGAAAAAAGATTGCGATGTTCAAAAACATAGCGGCGCTTTACATAAATGTCTAAAAACTGAAACAGCTGATGTAGGACAGAAGAAAATAAGCAAATGTACCGAAACAAAGCGATTCTGAGATCATGGCAAGTACTTCTAACTCGGACCCCAGTAACGTAGATATTACTAACAATATCGAAAATTAGACTGATTTGACCGTTTCCAATTCCAGAGATTTAAGTGAAGAACTTGAGAGGTACACTGATCCGGCAAGATGGAATGCTTCATTAAGCGATACCGAAAGACTGGAAATCGTAAAAAAGGACTGCCAGAGAGACCAAAAAATGAGTTCGTTTTTCCGCGCTGCTCTAATGGTCGGAAATTTTCACTAAATTTTTACACTAGGGAGCTAAGCAATGGAGAACATATTAATCGATCATGGTTAGTGTATTCAAAGGAAAAAGATTCTGCTAAGTTGTTTTCCTGTAATAAAATGTCACTCATTGATGGCTAAAAATGACTTTGTTGAACTGATTGCCAGATTTGATAGTGCTATGTGTAAACATTTAATGAGAGTAGCTCGTGGATCGACCCAACATTATCTTGGGGAAAACATTAAAAAAGAATTGATTGCTCTTCTCTCTGGAACCATAAAAAGAAATAATTTATATGGTGGTGAAAGCTAAATATTATAGCATAGTTGCAGACTGTACTCCCGATGTAAGTCACATTGAACAATTAACACTAATTGTAAGATTTGTTAATACGAATCCAGATGATATCAACATTCATGAGCATTTTCCATGTTTCATTGCTGTAGAAGCCACTACAGGCTCAGCGTTAACCGAATGTATTCTAAGAAAATTGCCAGACATGGATATTTTAATCGCAAACATGCGTGGCCAGGGGTATGACAATGGATCAAATATGAAAGGAAAACATTCAGGAGTTCAACAACGTATTAGGGACTTGAACCCGAGAGCTTTTTATAGCCCTTGCTGTTCTCATTCCCTTAACTTGGTGGTCGATGATGCCGCGATGTCATCTAGACGAGGGGTTTTATTTTTTGAAAAGGTTCAGGAATTGTATGTGTTTTTCTCAGCGTCAACACTGCGTTGGGGTATCCTTAAGAAACATATTACAACGCCCAAGCCACTAAGTACAACTCGCTGGGAATGTAGAATCGAGGCCATTCGTCCTTTAAGATTGTTGCGTGATAAATTCTCGCAACATCGTTTTATTTCAATATCTATTTTATAACGCAAGGGCAACAACTGCTTGAAATTTATAGTCACTTTTCTCGGTAAGCATTTGTCTTCTCGCGTTGGTATCGAATGCAGTTAAGTTTGAGCTGTGGTCATTTTGCGCTGGACTGCGCATGACTTGTCTTGCTTCTTGGTCGATCGGTTTCCGCCCACCACTAGTGGAGTGAGCGATTTGGAATGGCGAAAGAGATGCCTCGTTGAAGAGGGGATCTCCGCTATTTTTTTGTTCTGTCAGGAATGTGAGAGTCCTCTTATGGATATTTCGTTTATTCGAGATAATACCTCTAGTGTATTTGCACATGCCGGGAGGCATAATATTTCTGTGTATTTCCGGAAGGCAAGGTAAATTAACATTTTCATTAACTCTATCGATTTTTGGTCGTGAACGATTTCTGGTTCATAGCCTGTCTTCGAAAGTCGTCGTCACGAGATGTTTTCCTAGCTCACATGTCGCTGTATTGTGCTGCATCGGTTGATGCAGGTTCCAAGGACCATTACTTGCTACTTTGTTAAATGAACTAGGTTTGAAAAACCTTTATTATCTAGAGGGTATTTTGAGGACATTATTTATACTTCGGCAGACGTGTCTGTCTTGCTGAAGTCAGACTAAGGAGAGTGAACTGATCTCATATATCTGGTTATCTCCTGGCTGTTATAGAAAAGGATGGAGTTTTTCACCTGACTACATTTACAGCACTATGAAATATAACATGCATCTGACTCATCATTGTAATGCTGTCTACCGTCTATTGCTGTATTGAATGTTGCTGTGATAATGACTGTTTGATGTGTCTACATATTCGCGTAACCATTTTGTCACTGTGGCGTCCACAATAAATAATGAAGAAAAACGTCAACGGCTGTTTCAAGAATCATTGACTTTATACGTCGTGAGTTTACTGACGTCCTATGTGGATTGCCCTGTTATTTTTGTATGAACATTGTTTTGACTGAACACATCTGCACACTACACAAAACCAGACATGCGGATACCATCCATCATCATATGGCGTCACGCATCAAAGATATTATATTGAGGAATTTTATGATGCATTGATAGAAATTGCTGATGATGAGTCAGTAGACAAAATGGCGAGACATGAAGCTGAAATCCTTGCCCTAAAACTCAGAGATTTTAAATGTGTATGTTGTCTGGTTATATGGCACTATGTTTTAAACGAAATTAATGTTGCTAGTAAACTGTTGCAAAGCATAAAAATGGAATTGACTAGTGCCAAAACAACTTTGAGAAATGTTCTCCAAAGCCTTAAGAATCTCAGAAATGATGAATCATTTTCAAAATTTTCTTGTTGATGCTACAACACTAGCTGAGAAAGTTGAAGCTGATACTGATTTGATACCAACGTTTGAATGTACTAGAGTGCATCGGCAGAAAAAGCAACACAACTATGAAGCAAGAGATGAACCTATTTTGGATCCCAAAACTAAATTCAAAATTGATTTTTTCATTTTTATTATTGATGTTTGTGGTGGATTTTGATGTTAAATGGTAACATGTGAATTTTATGCAGATGTGAGGTCAAGCTGTGAAGGCCCCTGAGTCTGATAGATAATGGGGTTTGTGTTCTCAGAGAACCTTTCTGCTACCACCCTACGACCTCAACCTGCGACGTATTTTATCCTAAGTATAATAATGGTGTATGTATGTTATCTGGCTAGTGTCTAGGGTAATGTAAAATGTGACGTAATAAAATGACAACAAATAAACCTAAGAACTCTATGAAAAGTAATTAACAACCCCCAGAGTTAAGTTTCAAATGTGAAATCTTTTTACAATTTATTGTTCCAGTATCACAATTTTGTGTGTACTGGAATATTGAAACTCAAAATGATAATTCAAAGTATTTACATCAAAATGATTCAATTTATAACGGTATATATTATTATTCACAACTTTACTTAAATATGTCAATCTGGAACAGTGTCAATTTACTCTTGCTCCTATGAATGGGTAATGATTGATAGAACGTCTGTGTTCATCATAATCTGAATGATTTAATACACCTTTGGGAAATGAGAATAGTTGAGTTTGATATATCAAGTGCCCGGAGACGATTTCTTATCATAGTATTTTCTGGTATACAGGATGAATTATGTTCACATCACCAGCTTAAACTGCCAAGTCAGGATTCTGCTCTTGAAATATAACAAGGAGGCACACAGTCGATACTGCCTCACTTCTTTAGATGCAGAAGTATATACAGGTCTAGGTTGACCTGGGCTCACTTTGAGTCATAGATGAAACTCTGGAACGATATAGATGCGTCCTACTCAACCTCTGATATACTCTCTCTTTCCCTAACTAATAAACATGTTCAATCATAATCAGACTCAGCATGGTAACTACACAATTAGTTAACGTTCTTAATTGGTTTGTTACCCCATTCATGGTCAAATAAACTTCAAACTATAGTTAGACACTTTCCTTGACAAAGGAAACATTTTAAGTTAATAATATCAAGTCATGTACAATCACGGTGACTTGCTGAAGACGACGGCCAGTGGTTTTCCTGGTCTTATGTCATAATACTGTACAACAATTTCCCCATTAATATTTAATTTTACTTTCTCCCAAAGTGTCAGAAAGCCTGACTGGCTTTTCTACAACCTGTTAATATATTTCCTAACAACTCTGTAAAACAACACAAAGTTTGAAGTTGACTTCCCTCTAGATAAACTTCTACCCACATAATTTTCATACATATTCAATAATACGTACACAATAATAATAATAATAATGATATAAATGTTTTCTTTCTTACCGCATCAGAGAAATATTAACACTAATAAGTTTGATTTGCGATAAATATGGTCAAATCCAGGTCGCTTGCTGGTGCAGATCAGCAAAACAAGATCGTACTAACATCTTGTCTTCACACAACTTTAGTGTAATACAAATTTTCTCAAGTGGCGACTAACACTACCTTCGAACTAGTTTTATTCCTCCGTTAGTATATTAGACTCCAGCCAATCATGGACTGTTAGGCTTCTAGCGTCCTTTTTTCAAAACTGAACTCAATTTTCAAATCTTGGACTACCCTACCCTTTCCCAATATCTGTCAAGCTGAGAAAGATGTAGTCTGTTAGTCCATCTGTCGTCTGTCAATATCTCCTTTATTTATTGAGTGTTTCAAATTCTGATAAATAATTATTGATCCTGTTGCTGTCTGTCACACAGTGCTTATATTTTTATACGTTTATTTAGTATATTTACTATTATCGTTTTTCTTCTTCAATTCTTCAAATAACATATTTTTCTATCTACGGTAAGATACATTAACACTTTACTCTTCTATTACCCAATTAATGTCATTGTATTCGTCACTGTCTTTTATTTTAGCATATAAGAAAATTATCTAAGTTTTTCTTCTATCTAACCTTCTATGCCCCGCTTGTAAACAACAAAATTGAGACACTACCAACTATGCTCCTTTTCTCCCCCTCTCGTTTTATATTAAGAAAAAACTTTCCACATTAAACCGTAATTTTTTTCTTTAACTGTCGTTCTCATTGAGAACAAAACAGCGCTTTTGTAGTACGTCACTCAATTCGACAACGCTTTATCCGGATAGGTGTTTGATCTTGAAGTAGAATGTCATGAGCGATGACATCAGTACTACCTGGGATATCAGTCAACACATCCTGATAGGATTGTAACAGAGTAGAAATTTGAGTGTGTTGATCGACTGATAGATCTGGAGATATAGAAACGTCCCTCCAAGATTCTGACGCTTGAAGCGGAACAAAAGATAATGGCAGCGAGACATCTTCGAATGAAGACTCCTCATCATGAATTACAGCAAGTGAGGAATAGTTTGAGTGAGACGCATCAATGGCCTCGAAAATTGGTTGAAGATTACCAGGTCGAGAATGGAATTTTTGGAGCATGTTGATGTGAAATGTTCTATGTTGACCCTTTATATCCACAATATAATCAACGTCAGTTAACTGTGAAACCACTTTATACGGTCCTCTCCATGCAATTAATAGTTTATTCTCTTTTGTAGGGAGAAGCACATATGCTTCATCCCCAGGCCACAATAAGCGTAATTTTCTCTTCTCATTAGTGAATAGTCTGGTTTTTTCTTTTGCTCTCTCTGAAGCATCCACTGCTATCAGGCATGCTTCCACAATCTTTTTTCGTAGATTTACAACATATTCATAAGAGGATTGAACCTCCTCTGACAACTCGGAGCCAGCGAGAAGCTGTTTTAAGATCGACATGGGACCTCTAGGCTTTGCCCCAAAAATTAATTCAAATGGCGAAAACCCAGTTTGTTCGTTTGGGATTTCCCGATAGGCGAACAAAACAGCTGGTAAAATTCTGTCCCAGTCCTGTGGACATTGTGAGGTAACCTTACCCAACATCTGTTTGAGTGTCTTATTCAATCGTTCTACTGTGACGTTACCTTCTGGGTGATAGGCACTGCTTAGAGACCTCTCAATTTGAAAATCCTTCATAACCTGTGCCATAACTTCTGATGTAAATTGTCTACCTCTGTCTGATAGTATTTCCTCCGGAAACCCCAATCTACTGAAAATGATCATGAGTGCATCAGCAACATCTCTAGTTGTTATGTTCTTAAGTGGTATCGCTTCAGGCCACCGTGTGCACATGTCAATGCACGTAAGAATGAATCTGTGGCCTCTTGCTGATACTACTGGTAATGGTCCTATGATGTCAATTGCCATCTTAGCGAATGGTCTGTTAGAGATATCAAAGGCCTGTATAGGTGCTTTGTGATATGCACCTTTTGCAGCCACGCTTTGGCATGTCTTGCAAGTTCTACAAAACGTTTTCACATCTTTGGTGACCCCAGGCCAGAAAAAATTGGACAGCACTCTTTGTTTAGTACGAGCTATCCCCAAATGGCCTGCACAGTTGACATCATGGGCATGTTGCAAAATAAAAGGTCTAAAATTAGTTGGCACCATGATCTGTTTTTTTCTCAGAATTAGCATCATTAAAATTTCTAATTAGAATACCATTTTTGATGGTGTACCAGTGAATCGCCCTCTCGTTGTACACAACATCATCTTTTCTAGCAACCTTGAAAAAATTTTTCAATGAGTCATCATTATGTTGCATAGTAATGAATGACTCTTTACTGACAAGTGAAACTTGTAAATTGTCATCATCCTCATTCTCTGATGCCGTACTATCATTGGCCTCTGCCTGAGCCTGTGCCCGTGTAGTAACTGCATTAGCAGTCACTAAATGCTGGTTTTCCCAACTTTTAATATCATCATCTGAGCACTCCTTCAGCCCAGGGAGGTTCCCCAGAATCAACTCACTGACTGGATTTTCCAACATACAAGCAAGAACATTCCCTGTGAAGTAAGGTGTGTTTATGTAAACAAAGGCAGTTTGATAATATTCAACTGTGCCCCCGAAGGTAACACATTTCACCTGTTTACCAGTGTAACATGAGTTATCAACCAGAGATTGTCGCACCCCTACGGTAGTGCATCCCGTATCCCTGAGGACGGAAACAAGTCTATGATTAACAAATCCCCTGCAAAATTTACGTGAACCTTTTCCATCATGAGAAGCAAGTACTGGTAGAGGGTGACCACAAATTAATCTGGGTACTTCATCTGTTTGAAAAAGAGTGTTGCAAGCAGAGCAATTTGCTTTATTAGAAAGAGCAACACTGCATGCATTGGCATGCGACGTGGTCTCATACCCTTGATTCCGAGCAACTGACTGGTTGTTTTGTTCAACAGCAGCATTAGCCCTATGTGGGGGTCGAGAGCCTCTGTAGTGCTGATTATTCCAGTTGTTCTGGTAATTACAATCATTATTATAATTTGATCTTCCTCTGTTAGAATAGGAATTCTGAGTTCTGGTCCAGCCTCTGTTTGGTCCATTAAATTGTTGTTGAGGCATATTTTCCTGGCTATATGGTCGAAATGGTCTGTATGCAAAGTTATACCGACCCCTGAAGGTTCCGGCATTCCGGCTAAAATTTCATCCCCAGCCTGAAGCATTATCAGGTGGTCCCTGTTTTTGATTTCTTGTATATATAGCCTTTGCTGAGGCAACTGGTAATGCCTCCTTGATGTTTGAGTTGCTTATATTCCTCCCAGGATGTGCGATCATGAAACGTCGCCCCAAAATTTCCATTTCAGCAATGGTTTGCGGATCCCTCTCTTGGAGATAGGTCAAAAATTCTGGACTGACTGAAGAGAGAACCTTATCTCTTAGCATGAGATCCATAAGCGACTCAAAAGTATGATCGATTCGTGACAGTTCAATCCATCTCTGAAAAGTAAGCTTAATAGATGCAATGTATTCTGCGAATTCCTTGGCCGAGTCAGGCAGTAGAGTTTTGAATTTTAATCTATAACCGTGAGTATCCAGCTGGAATTTTTTCAATAATAATGCCTTTATAGAATCATAGTCACTTCTAGAGGCATCATCCAAAGTGCAGATAGCTGTAAGAGCTTCAGCTGAAAATAATGACATTAATTTACTAGGCCATTCAGATTTGTCCAGTTTATGTTCCTGACAAATTGTCTGAAACCTATTCAAGTAGCACGATATGTCATCGGATGGATGAAATTTAGGTAAATGAACCTTAAAACGACACCCATGATCCCTTTTTGTTGTGCCCTGATTAGTGCTCTCCACCGGTTTGTTCTCATTCTCAAGTTTAAGCTTTTGAAACTGAATTTCAGCCATTTTTTGCTCATGCTCAAACTGTGCTAGCTTTTGTTCTTTTTCATCTTGCCTCCTCTTCTCCGCTAATTCTTGCTCTAATTTTTTCTCAGCTGCTTCTCTGTCTTCTCGCCTTCTCATCTCAGCTAATTCTTGTTCTAATTTTTTCTCTTCCTTAGCCACCTGCTCTAACGCAAACTCTTTCAAGGCCTTCGCTTGAATCCCAAGTCTTTCACCCATGGTGACAAAATGTTCTAGGCGAGACATGTTGAGATACCCTGATATAATCAATCAGGTACACAAATAACAACTCTTAAATAAAATTATATGACTTTTCAACAAATTGCCTTATACTCAATATCAGAACTGAACAATTTTGCACTATTTCCAAAGGATACAGTAATATATTTCCAAAGGAGCAACCAAGACAATACACTTTAAGATATATATATATATATATATACACATATATAAATAGACAACAGATCAAGCATAACAAGGGCAATACTAAGGTATAAAAGTTTTAACAGGTAATAAAAAAAAAAACGTGATCAGTAGAAGATCCACCATTTAATACATGAATCAACTGAATTGATGGTCAGATTCGATAAACAGAGCACGACCACTAAAGACGAAAAATTACAATAATCAACCGAATATGACAAAGACCAACATTAAAACAAGTCCGAAAATAATAAAGAAGAAAAAAAATTAATAATAATTGTAATGATCTGACAGATTATGATCACCACACAGTACCTATAGACAATTTGTGTGTGCCCGCTTTACGGCGAGATGTATCACACAACAAGACAGCCGAGCCAACCTTGCCCGCTTATACAAGAATTCCATATATTAATACATTAAAAAAGGAAAATAAACATCAGAGCTGATGGAGATCCAACCAAAATATTCATGAACACAGACCGAAAGATGTAAAAAATCGCACTTATCTTGTATGAAAATAAAACAGTCTCCTTCCTGGCCTGAGATATGGTGCTACAAAAATGGATGTGCCGCTCTGAAGCACTCCACAACAATGTAAAACGATTCGTCACTAGTCCTTCCCTAAACTCCGGTCTGACAGGACTCCATTTTGAATTTTATTGTAGACTCGCAGAAGTCGATCACTTAAAATAGTGACTGCTGGTAAATTGATATTTTCCTCCAATGAATAAAATTCTTCGATAATGCTGGCCTTCTTAATTTTTCCACTGCCGACACCTTGAAAATAATGAACAGTTAATTCATAATATATTTCGAAAGTTACTTCAAAAATTTCCTCTCCTCCATTCAAACACCGCTCTGAGCAGATTTGACCTTCACCTTGTCCGTAAGTGGGACGAACTTACGGTAAACATTTGCTTGTAGAATTGGTTTTAAAAAAATGTACTTTTCAAGTTCAAAATCCACGGTACTTGGCCCCCAAAAAGCTGTGGCGTTCTCCAACTTGCTCTTAGGTTTAATGATTTAATTCATGGCAGAGTAAAACATATTTGCAGTAGCCAAGTGATCATAGAAGAGTTCTTAATTACTTGCTACATAAACATCCGCACAAGAATTGAAGAAACGTCCAGCTTATTCACAACACGAACATGTTTATTATGGATAAAACGTATGCTCCAATGAAGTATTACTTGTAAGACCTTTTTCACTACACATCGCTAACTTCCCTGGCATAGGGAAAATGCAGATACTGGCATATAACAGTCTGTCCGTAAATGTCGAGATCCAGCCCTATAATCAGCTGTATCTCTATGAACATACGAATATATAAGAACCGGGAACATCGCCCGTCTTCAGTCTTTAAACATCACTATATCATTTCTATTCACTCCTCTACCTATCCTGTGAATGAATCAGGCACTCTGTCATTCCAGGATGAACAGACTTACTTCAGAACATATCTATCAAACACACCGACATCTGAAATATCTCGGAGCAATTCACACATGCATCCTCCCTGTTCAACGACACACCGCTAATGCCCCCTGAACCCTTCGCTCTCATTCGCCCACCTTTTGACCTCTCTTGCATACTGATTAGTGACGTCGTCTCTGCCGCAATGCGACGGACGGTAATAAAAACTTGTGGACGAAGCTATTTAATAGCTAGATATAAGAACATAAGTAACAGCATATAAAATGTACGTCACAGTACTATTTAAAGTTAGGCTAATGGTCATGAAATTAATGTTTAAGCTTGTTTATCATAATGGTTTTACAAATTTCAAACGTTAATTTGAGGTTGGGTTGGGGCGGCAAGGTATGGTATTGCACGGGGCGGCAAAATTCCTAGAGCCGGCCCTGAAAGTTGTTTACCAACTATCGCAACCTGCCAGTCAAAACAGGGGCAAACCAAGTTGTTAACCTGAGTTTCTCATGCAAGCTGATCTGCCAATCATCGGATAACAGACAGATGCACGTGGAACACACGTGGAAAAGTTAATGGCCTTTCTGTATTTGTCTATGCTATAACATAATGCTAACCTTTGACCTTTGGGATTATTTACTCGGTGGGTTCTTCTTCTAAATAAGGGTAGGGCACAGGTATTCTGTTAATTTTCTATGCATGTAATATTCTGATTTTATCTGGTTTTTCTCTAGATATTGGATGTTGTAAAGTTTAAATGATAATATACAACAAAAAGAACTTAACTTTGTGCGTGTTGATCAGACCCATACCCAATTTACCATAGTTTTTCACGTTTGTGTGTCTTGTAGTCACATAGTTGTGTACGTGTGTGTGTGAGTGGTTAAAGTTATATATTTTCATATGAGGAGAGTAAGATTGTCTTATACTAAATTATAGTCGTATAGATAGGCTGGACTAGAGTAACTGCTCAGTCCAGAGACAGATCGTACCCTTAAACTATTCACTCGTGAAATCTGTTTCTTACTTCTTTATTCTCATATATTTACCACTTTCAACTCTGCTCAGACGGGACCATAAATATATTTTCTAACCTATCTAAAATTTACGACAGAATGGTTGTTCGTTTCCAGGATTTGATCTAAGTCTGAGTCTAGGTTAATGACTAACGTCTGATATTGTATCTTAGTCTAACTCTACATAGAGTGTGTTGTGCGTCTGGTATTGTGAGGTTAGGAAAAGTAATAATAATTATCCCCTAGACAACGCTCTTATTTACTGGGTTCTGACCACACAAATTAGAAATTTGTTTTTTTCCACTGGATCTTAGTGTTTTCATGCAGTTTAATTTTGATGGTGATCTTTGTTTGAAATATGTCATATAATAATTTTGTACAAGAAGACCGCTGGTACGCGTGATTGTTTATCAATCACACAAACAAATAATTTTGGAGCAGTGGAGTGTGAGCACAGCAAAGGAAGTGCATTCGACAGTCGCCAAGTAATAGCCTTCCCTAACTCCAAAACTGACCAGGTGTGGGAGAGTGTGGTGGATTGAAATTTCGGAAATTTTTTTCCCCTTAATTTTTTCTACAATTATTTTTTTCCACAGTAGTAGTAGTAGATTTTTCAGTTTTTAGCCTTATCTACCATCTCTATGGTTTAAGTCTTCTGCGTTAGGAGCCTTTTTGTCAGTTAACAGCAGTGATAGATTAGATATCTGATTGACAAGGAGGAGGAAACACAGTAATAACAGGAATGTTTTTTTTTTATTTCTCTTAATTTGGTTAGGAGCACTGTATCCTTTTCTTCTTTCTTTCTTGAGTAAGTCGCAGTCAGTTATTTGCCGTGGCTGTGCGTGTAAAACTTAGAGCAATGCTAAGAGAGGAAGTGAAGGAAGTAGGATTACAAGATGAGGAGATGCTAGCTTTTGTTAACGAAGAAATCGACAGATATGAGGCGGAGAGGAAAGAGAAGGGAGAACAGCGATTGGAGCAGAGCAAAATTGAAACAGAAATGGAAGCTCGCAGGGCGAATGAACGAGAGAAAGAGAGACAACATGAGGAAAGAGAGAACGACAAACGACGTCAGCACGAACTGGCGCTTAAGACTTTAGAGGTCCAAAGGCATGGTGCAGCATCTAGTTTCAGCAACGGAGAGTCGTCATCACCTCAGATACCTTTATCTGATCCCGCCAGCAGCCAGTCTTCTCAATTAGCAGCTATGTCTTTTGCCCTAGAATCCTTCCCAGGCCCCTATGAGAAACGTATCTAGAAAAATTTGAAAGAAGGGCAACACTGTATGGTTTAGAAAGTTCGCGATGGTGCTTGAAGTAATCCCAGGCTTTGAAAGGCAATGCGTATGATGCGTACGTTAAACTGGGTAGCAGCAATCAAGACAAGTGCGACATGTTGAAGAAAGCTTTACTGGAGTACTTCGAAATGAACGCTCGCAAATGTTTGCAACTGTTCCGGAACAGCAGAAAAGAAGGAACAGAGACGTTTGTCCAGTTCTCTTCCCGTCTGAAGGGATATTTGACTAAGTGTTTAGAGCTTTCAGAGCTCCCTTGCACTTATGAAGGGCTAGAAGAGTTTATTCTAACCGAAAAGATCAAAAGCACTTTGTCAAATGAAACCCAAAGATTTCGTGCTGAACAGGGAGCTGTAAAGCTTGAAGACATCTCAGGTAAGTCTGAGCGTTATGCAAATGCACTATCCGAGCTCCCAGGCTTAAAACGCAAGCCTACAGATGAGCCTTCTCGCAAAAATAATCTAGAGCAGTCTTCCCTGCAATTTTTCCACCAAAACTCAAGAGAAACTGTACTCTATATCCCTCCTCAAGGAACATCTAAATTCTACAAAACTCGTTACTCCACCAACACCCATGATCAGCCCTAACGTCACTCATGGCAGGCAGGTCAGAACGGTAACGACAAAGGGACAGCTGATCAGGGAAAAAACACCGGGACTAAACGAATCGGTTGTTTGCAAATAGACTCGCAACGGAGGAAGAATATCAGTGATTCTCAACCTGAGGGTGAGAGGCCTTCAACGCGAGGGATTATGATATTGAACGGGACTTCAACTTATTGTTTGTTTGATACAGGTTTGAGCTATGATTGTATTGTCGCGAGGCATTTAGTCAAACCTGGTCAAGAAACAGAAGAAACCGTAAAATTATGTGGAGTTTTTAAAGGAGATGCACCCATAACGCTTCCACTTGCACTGGTGGAGATACACTCGGATTTCGTCAGTGGTGTTATCAAAGCGGTTATAATAGATGTTCCGATCTACCCAGTCATACTTGGTTGTAGATACGTGTTTATAGGAAGACCGAAAGAGCCGATTGTGGCAGCAGTAACTATAGGAAGGCAAACCAAAAAGGAACATGAGCCTGCACCTAATAAGTTACCTATAGAACTGAAAGAGGCGCAACAAAAGGACCCTACCTTGGAGCCCTGCTTTAGAAAACTGCCCATGGCCAAGGACCCCAGACACAACAGAGACATTTTTTCTAAGGATGGAGTGCTGTATCAGGGACATAATCAGCTCTTAGTACTGACGCAGTACACAGAACAAATCTTAGAAATGGGGCACTCTCTTCCCTTTAGCGGATATATGGGACAAAAAGCCACTATACAGCGAATAACTGCTCACTATTGGTGGCAGGAATGAACACTGATATCATCAGATATGTGAAATCCTGCGCCAAGTGCCAACGTGTGGCACCCAAGCATTGGACACGCCGAGTTTCTATGGGAGAAATGCTAATAGTGGGGATACCATTTGAACGGGTAGCAGTCGACATTATAATAATAATAATAATAAATTCTTTAAGCACCAAACACGGCGCATAAGGCAGAAACCAGTGTTCTCCAGGTTGTTCGTTGTGACGCCACTCCTCTTAACTCTTGCACATTATTTAGGCCCAACGTTCTTCCTTCTCTTGTTATTGTTCTTCTAAGTGTTTCTTTTGGTCTTCCTTTTTTCCTCTTACCCTCAGGAACCCAAGTGAGCGCCTGTAGTGGTATTCTGTTGTTTTGCATTCGTAGGACATGACCGATATATGACCATCGTCTTTTCCTTATATAGTCGGAGACATATTTCTGCTTAGAGTCTTCTCTTATTTGTCGATTAGTCTTGAATTCTTTCCAACTGATGTTCATGAGTTTTCTAAGACATTTGTTCTCGAATGTATTCAGCTTGTTCTCCAATGATTTTGTGATTTTCCAACTTTCACAGCCGTATGTTAACACTGAGATAACATTCGAATTAAACAGACGAAGCTTGGTATGTATATTCAGTGATCTTAATTTCCAAATGTTAGATAATCTATTGAAGGCGCTAGCTGCCAAAGCTATTCTTTTATGAATTTCTCTTGTTGTGTCACCATCCTGAGTCATTTTACTGCCTAAATAATTGAAACTTTCAACTTTCTGTAGTTTTTCCCCGTTCAGTATGATATCGAAGGTCTTGTTAGAAAAGTTCATAACTTTAGTTTTAGAGGCATTTATTTGGAGACCTATTTTAACCGAGAGATGACACAGATTATTTACTGCTTCTTGGGCCTGTCTGGGTGTTGGACTTAAGAATGCTAAATCATCTGCAAAATCGAGGTCTTCCAGGGACTTTCCATCTGTCCATTTTATACCTAATTGTTCGTTGTGGGTATAGTTTTTCATAACCCAATCAATAGCTATTCCAAAAAGTAGTGGTGACATAATACAGCCTTGTTTCACCCCTGTGTCTACTCTAAACCATTCTGTATTCCCTTTATTTGTTCTAACACAACATCTTGCATTGTCATATAGCGCTTTGATTACATTCACATATTTTGTTGGAAAACCATAGATTGTAAGTAACTTCCACAATGATGGGCGGTGTAGACTATCAAAGGCTTTTTGAAAATCGACGAAGGTGATAATAAGTGGTGATTGCATTTCAACTGATTCTTCTATAATTGTTCTTAGTGTGAATATTTGATCAATACATGATCGTTTCGGCCTGAAACCCGCTTGTTCTTCTCTGATCTTTTCGTCTACATGCAATTTCAGTCTTTCTAACATCATGCAACATAATAATTTTCCAGGTACTGATAATAGAGATATACCACGCCAGTTATTACAGTCTGATAGATCACCTTTCTTCGGTAACTTTACAATAATACTGTCTTTCCATTGTTGTGGTGGTTGTTCTTCTCTCCATACTTCATTTATAATATCTAAAATTCTCAAGAGGTTGTTGTCATTAACTGCTTTAATCATTTCGCCTGAAATTTCGTCAACTCCAGCAGCTTTACAATTTTTTAATCTTTTAACGGCTTGTTTAATCTCGTCTAGCGTGAATTCATCGCAAGTTATTGGCAAGGTGGTTGTGAGTGTTTCATTATTAAAATCAGGTGTTACTGTTGGCGGTGGTCTGTTAAGCACCTCCATGAAGTGCTCAGCCCATCTCTTCATTTGTTCTTTTCCTGTTGGTATTGAATTCCCTAATTTATCTTTAACAGGTGTTTCCATATCAGTAGGCTGGTGGCATAATTGTTTTGTAATTTGATAAAGGCACCTACTATTACCAGTTCTTGCAGCATTTTCAACTTCTATGGCCAGTTCATTGATGAGATGTCTTTTATCTCTTCGAGCTTTTGTCTTCACTTCTTTATTTAACAAGTTATAAGTTAGTTTGCAAGATTCAACTGTATTATATGTACTTGCCGCTAGTAGTTTAAGTTTTGCTGTTTTCCTTTCTTGTATTTTATCCCAAGTATCTTCTCTCATCCATTTTTTCTTTTTATGTGTTAGGTATCCGGTGGTCGCTACAGCCGCTTCTGTCATTGCTGTTCTCAGTTGTTCCCATTTATTATCGATTGTTATGGTGGTGATATCGTTGTCAATTTTGCCTACAGCATCAAAATAGTTGTTCATTTTGACATTATATTCTTCTTTTTTATCATTTGATTGCAGTCTGTGTACATCTATTCTTCTATTTTTGTTCGGTTGGTATATCTTCTTCAGTTTGATTCTCAGTTTAGCTATGCAGAGATTATGATCGCTTCCGATCTCTGCGCCTCTATATGCTCTGACGTCTTGAACTGATGAGCGAAATTTTGCGCTTATGCAGAAGTGATCTATTTGGTTCTTAGTTCTGCCATCAGGTGAGTTCCATGTAACTTTGTGGATATTCTTATGTGGAAAGACGGTGTCTGCTACAACAAGGTTTGATATTTCACAAAGTTCTAGAAGTCTTTCTCCATTTTGATTTATATAGCCTATACCATGAGTACCGAGATGTCTTTGTACTCCATCGTTGTTATCACCTACTTTGGCGTTAAAATCACCCATGACTACTATTATGTCATGCTTGGGTATTGTGTTGATGGTACTTAGAAGTGCTTCATAAAAGTCATCTTTTGTGATATCAAGAGCGTCGTTAGTTGGTGCATAACATTGTACAATTGAGAGCTTGAAAAATCTTGTTTGAAATCTAGCTAATATTAGCCTTTCATTAATAGGTACCCAGCTGATGAGCGATGCTGCTGCTTTCTGTGTCATTAAGATTGCTACTCCCGCTGTGTGACGATTATCATTACTACCAGAGTATATAATTTGCTTTTTTTCTTCTGAAATATATTTTATCCCCTTCCCCGTCCATCTACACTCGCTGATACCCAATATGTCCAACTTATAAATGTCCATTTCTTTGATTACTTTTTCCGTTTTTCCGTCTTGATACATAGTTCTTACATTCCAGTATCCAATTTTGGAAATCTCCTTAGCCCCTAAGATATTAGAATGAGTCATGTTCACTGTCGAGCCTGGTTCTGTTTCGAAAACAATCGCTTGTTTTACGATAGTGACTTGTTAAATCTCTGATCAACCCTCCTATCCAACCGACCGATTCGAGGGTTTCGAGGTCGGTTTTTGGAAAATATCTACACCACTAGATACTCTGATGTATCTTTTATTCTATATTTAACATAACATGATGATATCCATCGAAATATACACATTCCTGATGTTTTTCTTTCGACGTCTAAGGTGAGAAAAGAATTTCACCCCCATCTTGAAAGGGTAGATAACTCTTGTTACATTATAGGACCCCTTGAAAGGACTAAAAGAAGGAACAGGTTTATCCTGACCTTAGTCGACATATGCACTATGTGGGCTGAAGCTATACCGCTAACATGCACGGATTCCAAGCATGTCGCAGAAGCCCTAGTGCAGATTTTTACACGGTTAAGATTCCCTCAACAAGTTTTGACGGATAACGGATCCCAAATCCGTAGCCTGTTAATAGGGGAGATCTTTAAGATCTTGAGTGACCAGCCATCTATATCAGCCACTATAATCCGGCCGGAAGTGGATTAGTAGAACGTGTCAACGGAAGCCTGACCATGATGTTACGTAAGCTGGGACAAGTGAAACCTAAAGATTGGGACCTTTTCATTCCTGCAGCCTTATTCGCCTACAGGGAAGTCCCACAGGCCTCTACAGGTTTACCACCAGCTACGCTTTTATTATGCAGACCTATTAAGGGCCCGCTAGAAGCCTTACTACGGTCACTGACAGACCAGAAGGCCGATGAGTCAGTCGTCTCAGCATTCATGCATGTATCTGAGTTAAAGGAACGGTTACAACTAGGATGGGATCTAGCAACAACCAACCTTCAGCGAGCATACAGGAGGCACGCTAAACGATACAAAAGAGCAGCGAAAGAGAGAGAATTGCAATTAGGAGAGAAATGTGTGTTACTACTTCCTACCGGAAACAACAAACTACGTATCTGATGGCAAGGGCCGTTTACGATCCTTAAAAAGATCTCGAGAACGAACTGCAAGATCTCTATTAAAGGAAAGGAACAAGTCTACTATTTAAATCTGTTAAAGAAATATTTGGAAAGACCGGTGCCTTCTCCCGAACATCTCCTGGCGGTCGCTTTAGGAACCGAAGATGAGGAAGATGACGAAAGTTGTATGGAATACCCACTGCAACAAACGGAATCTTTCAACGATGTTAAATTCGGCGACACTCTCTCAGAAGCACAACAGACAGAAACTAAGGCGTTACTGAAACAGTACTCGGGAGTCTTAACGGACATACCTTGTTGGACACATCTCGTAGTGTTTGATATGACGCTGACAAACGAGACACCTGTGTGAACCAGAGTTTATCCTATCCCGTATGCGAAAGCAAACACGTTACATGGAGAGATAGACAAACTACGACAAGCTAGAATTATTAGCGAGTCTACATCTCCTTATAGCTCAAGCGGCGTACTGTTGCAGAAACCTAATAATGAAGTTCGGCTGTGTATCGACTACCGATTACTTAACACAGTAACGGAATTCCAGCCTGAACCATTGCAAAACGCCTCCGAACTGTTCACCAAACTTAGCAAGGCTAAAATTTTCTCCAAAACTGACCTGAGTAAAGGTTATTACCAAATACCAGTCAAGGAAGAAATTAAACCGTTATTAGCCTTTAGCACCAGTGAAGGACATTATACTTTCAACGTTATGCCTTTTGAGTTGCACAACGCACCAGGAGTTTTACCAGAATGATGAAAAAGCTTATAGAACCATTGCAAAGTCCAAAGATACACAATTTCATGGACGACATACTGATTGCAACGAACATATTGCTACGGTCGCAATGCTCTTCGTGAGGCTACAGGAAGCTGGTTTAACAGCCCGGTCAAGCAAATGTTTAATCGGCTTTGACAAGCTTGACTTCCTGGGGCATACTATTTCTCACGGTTGTATGTGGCCCGTTGCCAAAAACATCGAGAAAATACGTGCAGCAAAGAGGCCTAAAACAAAGAGACACTCGTTCGTTCCTTTCACTGTGCGCATATTACCAAAAGTTCATGAAAAACTTCATTGGTCTTATGGCACCCATCTCTGACCTCATCAGGAAGGGAAAACCCGATAAGGTTGTTTGAACCGCAGAGTGTGAAAGCGCTTACGTCACTCTGAAGGAACAGCTGTCAAAATACCCCATTATAAGGTTACCTGACCTTATGAAACTTTTCGTTTTGTGCATAGATGCTAGCGGAAAGGGAATTGGTTCGACACTGCTTCAGGTAGATGACCAACATCCTAACACGTTGTTTCCAGTTGCCTACGGCAGCCGCAAACTGAATACAGCAAAAAAGAAAATATTCGACCGTGGAGAGAGAATGTTTAGCACTTGTGAATGGGATCAGGAGGCACCACGAATATTTATCTGGAGTTTCATTCACGGTACAAACTGACCATGCTTCATTGGCATTCCTAGGAGCCAATCAGGATTTTAATGCAAGATTTATGCGTTGGGCTCTACTGTTAAGCGTGTACTCGATCAAAGTACAATACATACCACTAAGGAGAATGTTGGAGCGGATTTTATGAGTCGAAATTGGAGCAAAGAGGAGGATGATGCAGCTAAGGATAGCAATCAGCTTGTAGCTACAGATGACAGTAGCTCTATTTCCATAAATGAGATATGAAAGGGTTTCACATCTTCAAGCCCGAACGAAATGTGACGTATAATGGAAATATAGTCTACAGCATCTGACCGCCTTTTGTTTTCCCGTTAGCGCCCTAAGTCTTGCAAACAAAGTCAAGCATTGGTCTGCGTGGCTGACTCACATTTTAATCCACGCCTCTTTTTCTGTAAACGCGGGCTAACAAAATTGTTTACCAACTATCGCAACCTGCCAGTCAAAACAGGGGCGAACCACGTAGTTTACCTGAGTGTCTCACGCAAGCTGATCTTCCAATCATCGAATAACAGACAGATGCACGTGGAACTTTTAATGGCCTTTTGAAGATTCTCAGTAAGGGGTGCTTATCCTTTGATGTGTATACTCTCAGGGGGAGATAAAAGCTTTGTTCTCCAGAAACGGGGGAAATCTCGTGAAACCAGTTAAGCGGCTTAAGTCTATGTTGTCGGTAGCAACGCCCGACAGAGCGACCGTGGAAAGCCTTTTTCTGGGGAAATTCAGTTTCTGATTTCCTGCTATACACAAGAAGTGTGAAAATTCACAGCCACTAGAGATCATCATACCATGATGTATATAAACCCATGTCTCCTCAAATCAGTATCAGTCGTCGCTCAGAAATTCTTGGATAATCTAAGCACGCTAGTATAGAATCATTTGTGGAATGTGCGTTAATAGCCTTCGCGGGGATCTCATTCGAATTTCTGGTAATATAATTGTGTGCTTAAATCGTGTTAAAGTGAAAAAGTTTACCATTTTATTTCACCGTGAAGTCTAGCTGTTAAAGACCAGTGTAAATTAACGCGTAGCTATTTTTTACCAGTTGAGCAGTTTAATGATAATTTGCCACATGCTATCTCACACAAGAAAATACGGTTTAGTGACTGATTAAGTGTTAAGCGGGACTATAGCAACAGATAGGATTCACGTTATATTTTATTGTGTGGATATTTAATAAGTGACTAGTATTTAAACCAACAGATTTAGACATTTAAATAGCTATTAACAGCAGGCGATATTTGTGAGTGCGCGTAGGGACAATTTAATAATAATTGACATTGTACGTTAATCGTTAGCGCGAGTCAGAGCGGGAAGGCTCATACCTTACTCGACCCAACACGCCGCGTTAACGAAAGCGATAAGATACGCTAAGACACAGTGTGCCTTTTAATTTTAATTAGGACTGACGGAGAGGATGAGAGATCGCCTTGTCCCCTTCCGTGTGCATCTAGGTAGAGACATATAAAGGTAGCATTTTTGCCATGATGTTTCTCTATTTTTAGCATGACCTGATCACCGAGCGGCTAGCGGTCTTCTTCGTATGTTTTCTTTGGATAGTGGTCCTGTGCTTCATTTATTGATTGATGAACGGTGCCTTCTTCTTTGTGGTTTACATGTCCCCAAGTTCATTTGTGAACAGGAGTGGCCCCAGAGAGGCACATAAACATTTTTCTAAATTTAAAGTTAACTGGACTTACAAGTTCGCAGAAATTCATTTCAATTTTATCAGACCACTATGGCGTAATAAAATATAACATATACGGTATATATATATATATATATATATATATATATATATATATATATATATATATATATATATACTTTTATATATATATATATATATATATATATATATATATATATATATATATATATATATATATATATATATATATATATATATATATGACTTTTGGCAGTCGTAGCGCCAGATTTATTCAGCAAGTTACGTTGTTTCAAAATCGGCACTCACACCAGAGGCAGCCGATAGGATTTATCATCATCAATATAATTAACATTTTTCTAGCAACCAGCTGTGTCCAAATACTAGAAGTATTCTTTTCATTCTACGCTGTGAACACGAGATTTCGAAATTTCTGCATTAACTATTCAAGGTAACATTATTGATCCTGGAGTAAACCACTAAAACTTGGCGTCCACCTTATAAAGTTATCTACCAGGCTGGACTGGGGCCAAATTTGGCACCGAACACTGACATTATCAATATCGATAAATATTCAGGATACCTATATATCCTGGGAAATATCATCAAGAAAGCGAGATCGTGGCCACGTATGAGAGAGAGAGAGAGGAAAAGGGGGCAGGACTGGATAACACCAGAAACATTGGACACCATAATGATGAGAGGGGAAATGAAGGGAGGGGGAACAGAGGCGAGGTCCCCCGGGTTGGAGCAACTATTAGCGAACGGTGCAGTCAGCTCTACAGGGAAGTTAAACGCCAAACCCGAGCCAACAAGGGGAATTTCCTGGTCGATCTTGCGGGACAGGCGAGGGGCGGGGTAGCGCTTTGAGATGAACAGGGCATAGTACGCGAGATAACTAAGTTCATCAGCGGAAGGTGGGGTGCAAACAGTATTACATTGGTAAGAGATGGTCAAGGAGGTCTCATGACGGCGGCGGAGGGACGGGGGACGGGATGGGCAGAGCGTTTCAGGGGGCTCTGAACAGGGACCCTTCAGAGACACAATTGAATGTTCCTGAGGCTGAAAACGATCTGGATGGTAGTGCAGACATTCCGCGGGGGAAAGAGATATCAGAGCGGTCGGAGGGTTGGGGAATGGAGGGGCTCCTGGCCATGATGACTTAGGTGCAGAGCTGTTTAAGACAGACCCTGGGCTGCGTCAGAGCTATTGGAACCACTGTTTGCACGGGTCTAGAGTGCAGGGACGGCACCGGCGGAGTGGAACGGGGGAATGGTTGTCAAGTTGCCCAAGGGGGGAGATCTTGCGGACTGCAATGGTTGGAGAGGGGTCGCTCTTCTCTCGGTTCCCAGCGAAATGCTGGGCAGGATATTTATACAGAGAATTTCAGAGGCAGTGGGCCGCGGACTGAGGAGAGAACATTCGTGGTTTGGACGGAACAGAGGTTGTGTAGATCATATATTTACCCGTAGGAGCATTATAGAGCGGTGCTCGGAATGGCGGAGACAGCTGTACATTAGTTTCGTTGATTTTGAAAAGGCTTTTGACAGTATACATAGGGACAGTTTATTGAAAGTGCGGAGGGCTTGTGGAATTTCAGGCTGCATGGTGTCAATCATAAATGGCCTCTATGCCGGCTTTGCATGTAGCGTTGGGCAGAGCGGCCTAACCTTTGAGGTGAGGACAGGAGTGCGGCAAAGATGCCCCTTGTCATCCACTCTATTTTTAACAGTCATAGACTGGGTGATGCGCCAGACAACAGAGGGCAGTCAAAGAGGAATAAGATGGACTACATTTTCTACATTGGAAGATCTGGAGAGAGCCATACAACAGAACTTACTTGACGTTTGAGTGATTATTCTTATGTTCTTGATCTCTTTTGACTTCCATATGTTTCTCCTGTTTCAGAGCCATACAACAGAACTGACTTGACGTTTGAGGTGAATATTCTTATGTTCTTGATCTCTTTTGACTTCCATATGTTTTTCCTGTTTCAGAGCCATACAACAGAACTGACTTGACGTTTGAGGTGAATATTCTTATGTTCTTGATCTCTTTTGACTTCCATATGTTTTTCCTGTTTCAGAGCCATACAATAGAACTGACTTGACGTTTGAGGTGAATATTCTTATGTTCTTGATCTCTTTTGACTTCCATATGTATCTCAGTACAGCAAAGGCTTCTCTGAAATTTTTCGTTCTTCTTTTAATATTAGTATCGGCTCCTCCTACTGTGTGTATTGTTGTGTCGTGTCGAGACAGACGATTGGGTAATTCCGAGCAATTTACCAGCCAAACTAAATATGGCGGGAATCAATTATGTTGTACACTTTCAGCTGCATGACTTGATGACGGCACTTAATTTGCCAATGGCAATTTCATTCATTTTCATTTTGCTTCAGAAATAAAACAATTACGAGGAGACAGTGGCACGAAAACATAGAAGCTTCATCTATGATGAACAATGAAGTTACACTGGATAAATATACAAATATATAATGCAGGCACATACATACTTACCCGAACTGCGTAATATAAATGGGGAATGTTCTGGAAGTGGTTGAAAACAACAGAGGCAGGAATATTTCTTTAAAAAAATCCCACGCATTTAAATATACCGGTACTGGGAAGAAATGCACGTTGTTTCAAGAGGCGCGCAATTTAGTTCACAGGGCTGGAACACGCCATGAAAATATTGCTACTTGGGTCGAGGCGCTGTCACGTGCTGGCCTTCAAAGCATGTATATACTGCTTAGACAGCGCAGACTATGCTGGTTTGGCCATGACCGCCGCACGGAAGATGGTCGCATCCCTAATGGACGACCGCAGTTAAGGTTAAAAGATGTGTGTAAGAGAGACATGAAGGCACTGGACATAAACCTAGCAACCTAGGAAAATGCAGCTGCCTATCGCACTCAGTGGCAATGCTCCCGACGACGCCACCTCAGATTAGGCAAAAAGAAGGTCTCACAACAAGCAGAAAAGAAACACCGGAAGGGGGGGGGGGGGGGGGCAGCTGAGAGCTATCACCTCAGTGGCGCATTCCCATAGAAAGTTATGAAACGATATCTTCTACGGACAACTGGCAGATGGCAAAAGAACAGTTGGGCGACCGCAGTGGAAGTTCAAAGATGTGTGCAAGAGAGACATGGAGGCACTGGACATAAATCCAGCAATCTGGGAAGATGACGCTGCCGATCGTACCAAGAAACCAATTCGAATATAAATGTTTGCCAACAAGCGTCTATGTAACTGTCAACGTCTACCTGAGGTTCCCCTGACATGTGCGATTACCCGTATGTTCTCCAGGTGGGAAATGAGCACACAGATACGCCTTGGCGGGCACAATGGGCACCACATTGAGTACCTCTGCACTACATTATAAGAAAAGCAGGTTTAACTATTAGAAGAAAAAAATAACTCTAAAAATGATTTTTTTTTAAACATGTCAAATTTCACGGTATAAAGTTACAATGCAAATGCAGCAGCTTTTACAGCAAGCTGTCTATGTGAGTTATCGCAGCAAGCTGTCAATGTGAGTTATCACAGCAAGCTGTCAATGTGAGTTAGCACAGCAAGCTGTCAATGTAAGTTAGCACAGCACCCTGTCAATGTACGTTATCACAGCAAGCTGTCAATGTTATCGCAGCAAGCTGTCAATGTGAGTTATCACAGCGAGCTGTCAATGTGAGTTATCGCAGCAAGCGGTGGGAGCCGCGCTGGTGTAATGGTTACCACGTTGCGTTAGCGACCAGGTTTTCAAGGTTCAAGCCCGGGCGCGGGCATTTGTAAGAGTGTCATCGACCGGGATTTTGACTGAATAACCTGAACGGCTCCTGAGATATACCCTCTGTGGATGGGAAGGAGCGAAGCTCCTGACCGGGTTCGAAGGGAAGTCCACACGCTCCCCAGCCTCGTAATGACATGTCATTGGGCCGAAGGGCTGAAAGCCCAAGTGCCGCTGGTTAAGGAAAAAAAAAAATTCACAGCAAACTGTCAACGTGAGTTATCACAGCAAGCTGTCAATGTGAGTTATCACAGTAAGCTGTCAATGTGAGTTATCACAGCAAGCTGTCAATGTGAGTTACCACAGTAAGCTGTCAATCTAAGTTATCACAGCAAGCTGTCAATGTGAGCTATCATAGTAAGCTGTCAATGTAAGTTATCACAGCAAGCTGTCAATGTAAGCTATCACAAAAGCATAAATGTGAATATTACTTCTCTATTTTTAACTGCAGTAAGAAGCAGTCATTAAACTCAGTTGAAATTCGGTGCATGCTTGCATTAAAACCGTTTAATAGCAGTCAACTATATCATTAAAAGATAAATCGCTAGCATATTTGCTAACAATGCTCTCAACACGTGGGGCTAAGTCATATATGACAACCCCCCTAGATGAAAAACCTGTACAAAAAATTTAAAAAACCTGTACTAAAAATAAAATTTCAGTACAAAAAAATTGAAAACCTCTTTAAAAACCGAATAAATTGTCCAAAAATATGAAAACCTGTACATACAAATTTAAAAAAAAAACAGAGAGAAGAAACCATACAACAACTGATTGGTTCTTTAAGAAAACAAAAGAGCATTTTCTTTGCCCATGCTTTCACATAAGCTATTGTTTACTGCTTTTCTCTTGTTTGTACTGAGCACATTTGATACAATTCTTCAGGCAGTATATAATTGGAAACTCAATACGGAGCATTACAGCAAGAGGCAATCAGATCATCATAAAGATTACCCTTGTCGGTCAAGTGTTTTGACCCTTAAATAATCTTTACACTTGGGGGTGGGAGTGTCCGGGGGGTGGTGGTGGTGGGGGATGGTGGTTGTGGTGGTGGTGGGGGGGGGGGGGCGTAAATCAGGCCCGTATTCAATTTCCAAATCTGATTCAACAGCATCGTCATCGTCCTGACCAAAATACCAAGTCATTTCTCAGCTCCCAAAGTAAAGATTCCATTATACAGAAAGCCGTGATTTTAAAACAAAGCATGAAAAATTAAAATATTCATCGATTCAGAAAAAAATTTCTGAAAATGGAAGCTTTACATGTACCGGAAACCTATTTGTAACTAAAGTCTCGCTAAATATGGAAATCTTGTTGCAATATGGCAAAGACGGACAACAGTGTTTACTTTCACGAGTTTGGACAGGACGTTAAACTCTGCGCTGGGATTTTTCGGCAAATGAATCTGTAAAGGGTTAATATTTAGGCGAAAAACCTGTACATAAATTATGTAGAGCTGTACAAATTTGGACACAAAAAACCTGTACAGAATACAAGTAACCTGTACTAGTTGACATGTATGCTAAGTAAACAAAAAATTTGCCTGAAAGGTATAATTAAGAAAGAAAAATATAATTTATCTTTCAGGAGAAAATGGATACTTACTTACTTACTTAGTCGTTCCCCTTCTACCGTGAGGTGTAGAGGTTTGGAAGAGAGAGCGCCAGACTATCCTATCGGCTGTCTTCCTCCTAACCTGGTTCCACTCTAGTCCTCGGTCCTTCAAAGTTTGTCTAATGTTGTCCTCCCAGCGGACTCTGGGTCGTCCTCGGGGTCTGGATCCTTGGCTCTTTGTTTCCCATGCTTGTCGTGGTATCCGATCTTCTCCCATTCTGCAGACATGTCCAAACCATCTTAATTGGGACTGTTCTGCTTGGATCTGCAGGACCAATTAAGATACATGGATACATGATGCTTAAATTGAGCACAACTTATAATAGATTTATATTTTATCACAAGTTGCTAATATCAATAATGTGGTTATTTCATTTGTAAAATAAACACCAAGAAAAAAACCAAACAAACAAAACACGAAATTGAAGTATATCACAGCCAGAAAATGTGTGAAAATATTCCATCACAAACTGAAGTAAAATATTAGGAAATAAACCAAAACACTCACCATGGAAACTGTGTATGCTAAGTGTCTATTGAACAGCTTAAAATATGGAACAATGCATGGGTACAGTATATGACAAAGATGTTAAAGACTATGTGTACGAAAAACATTCATAGTGTAAGCAGGGGCGTACTTAAATTATTTGGCACCCAGTGTGTATTATTCCCTTGGCACCCCAGATAAAGCAGAAAGAAAAATAAATTATGCTTGCAAGTACATTATTTTAAAAGTACTGATAATAGTATCTGATGGCATCCCCTCATACCCCTTAGTACACCACTGCCTGTAAGGCACATGGTGTTGGTACTCACAATGTAAATACATCAAAGTACTAGGAAATGATGCCCTTGCATGTGTACATATTGTACGTACTTAATTGCTCCTCTTCTACCTTGGGGCGTAGAGATTAGCCAGAGCAAGAGAGAGAGAGAGAGAGAGAGAGAGAGAGAGAGAGAAAGTGCCATGCTATCCTATCGGCTGTCTTTCTTTTGTCCTGGTTCCAGTCCAGCGCTTTTTCCTTCTGTTCTTGTCCTCCCAGAGAATTGTGGGTCTCCCTGAAGTTCTAGATCCTTGGCTCTTGGCTTTCCATGTTTGTCGTGGCAGTCAGTCTTCTCCCATTCTGCAGACATGGCCAAACCATCACAACTGGGACTGTTCCACTCGGGTCTGCAGGGACTGGGTTTAGAGGCTATTAAATATTATCTGGTAGTGAACCCTGTCCCTTCTTGTCACTTAAAGCACCTTCCTCAAATACATCATTTCTGAAGTTTGAAGCCGGCTCTTGTGGGCTGTAGTCATTGTCCACAACTTGCATCTGTAGGTAAAAACTGGGGACCATCTATGCACACAATTTGTACTCAAGAGAAACGTTTTTCTGGCTTTTCTTTCCTGGTATTGATGATACATCACTTTTTAGTTTCAGCTTGAGAATAATATGCACTCACAATTATAAGTTGACCTTAAGTACTTGGGTTTCGCTCATGACTGTTGGTCTGAGAATCACTACCCCAACATGTGGTGCCACACTTCTTGATATGGTTAAACCACGAACTGGCCACTTCCACAGTTTTCTTTTAAATCTGCTGGTGGTTTGGCCTGGAATATTTTATCTGTACCTAGAAAGCCTGATTACTATCATCATCAGCTGCCCCCTCTGTGGCAGAGATATTATCATTAATATATTTCAGATATCTATTCTTTATTCTACACTTGTCTTTTATTTTTCTTCCGCTCTGTCACCTTCTTCCGCTCTTTTACCTTTCTTTTCGCATACGCTCGATTGTTAAGATAAACTCTCCCATTCTCACCTTTGTCTTTTCCTTTCTAATTTAGTAACGCATTTTATTGCTGTTAAGCTAAGATTCTTTGATGAGACCGAATCGTGTTAATTCGTTCTCGACAGGGTTAAGAAGTAAGACTATAATCCATTATTTTTCTCTGATCTGTTCGCCTATAGTTAATTATTCTCGGTGAAAGATTTGAGATGAAAGACATTGATCGCTGGGAACGGCCATATGAAGCAGAACGTGTAAAAAGCACACTGTGAGTGTTATTGCCGATGTCTGATCAGATCGAGAGAATGTACTGTAGGTGTTAAGTCTGGTTCGGTAAGGGTGTGTAGAATTCGTAGAATGAGCAAGGAAATATGTAAATCTGGACGTAGGTGCTAACATCTGGCAAATGAGTCGGGTCGGGCTATAGACGTAACCTTCCTTGGATTTATGAGAGATATATACTCCAGAATTCTAACTTAATTCATCCAGTACAGCCAGAAAGACTAGAACCATCTAGCTTTCGATTCCTAAGATCTCTGTTAATAGAAGCATCATTTAGTTGGTCGATTGGAGATAGTTTTACTTCTGCACTAATGGTAGATATATATATAGATATATCTAGTAGTGTTGAGTGATTTAAGTGGTAGATCGCCTATTTCAATTTTACTTGTTAATTTATGTGCAGAGTGATTAAACGATAAGTCAGTTATATTCTTTAAGTTTACTGTGTTACAGTTGATAGCAAAAAAAAATTAAAATTTCTAGCTAAAACTCATACAGCCATAAATAGATTTAATTAAATTGTTACTAACCAGGCCGAGAATATTTTACCTATCTAGTAATGCACTGATTCATCATTGAGTATTAACGAAATATATTTATATATATTTCTAATTCATGATGACTGATTTTTTTTTAATGACTAGAGTTTATTTCACGGGAGTTTTAAACGATGAGACAAGCTCTAAGCTTAAAGTTTCTGATTTAAGTTAAATAACCGTAGTGAATATTATGTTTTACACGAGGGTAGGATAGGATATGTGTAGGATATTATGGTTAAGTATTTTGTACTTTTCTCTTCCTTATACAGTAATTGGGTCACCCAAAACCTAACTGCGGTTTGTCAGTATATGAGAATAACCTAGAAGAAATATTTTTTTGTAATTTAAATAAGTGAGTTTCCAAGTTACAACCTGTCTGGCATTGTGTTTGCATCCAGAAAGAGACAGAGTACTCATCTCACGAACTTTAATACTAAATGCAATAACTGGGCCTATCGAGCCAGATTATAATTCTTCCCAACAATCTTATTTGTACATTCAGCCCCTGTGGTGAAAGAAATTACAAACAGTAAGATTTCCGACGTTTTTTTGACTAATTGTGGTGTGACCAAGAATTTTACATTTGAGAGAAGTTACAAACCTGCCATTTTTCCTAAGTAGTGGAAACCTCGTGATTCTGACACTGTGAGCAGGTTTAAAATTTCTTACTTAAACTGATTCAAGCAACATTACCAGTAATCCGAAAATATAGTTATAAAGTGAACGCTCCCCAGAACATTGGAAGAACCCTGTATCTGCAGAGCTGGGATTCGCTTTATCAAAAAGAATACAGATTCCCTGTAGAGAAGCGTCCTGAAGTTTGCGCCAGAAGGCGAGAAACAGCACGTTTGTAGGTAAGAAAATATTCAGGGGCCCCTGCTGAATGAACAGAGAGAACGCAGAACGAGTGATTCTTTAATTTTTTTTATATTCATGCACCCACTTTGAAATTTCTTTATGCAATTTTGTTGTTGCAAATGCTAATTTCCTCTTAGGATAGATTAATTAATCAACTCTGTTCGTAACTGTAGAGGGAAATCCTAGACCATAGCGTATAAATCTGTGACTCTTTGGGGGCTATAACTTTTTCTGCTAACGGGATCGTGGCTCAACATAGGGGGAAAGCATTACACCTATGGGTCTAATTTTCTTTTTTTTTTAGTAATTCTTTAACCTATGTGTATTTATATGTGATTGATATTCAAATTTATGGGGTTGGGGAATTGTCTTATGATAATAAAATTTACATAAACTTATACAAGTGTGTCAGTCAGCTCGTCCCAAAATATCTATATTCCATTGTCATAGTTTTCACGTTTGTACGTCAAACTGTCGTCACATATATGTGTGTGTCGATGAGTGGTTAATAGATAGTACATCTATATAACTGAGAAATCTGTCCGACAAATACTTACTGTTGTAGAGATAGGCTGAACGAGAGGATCCCCTCGAGTCTCAGGGACAGAATTACCTAGTTTCCACCATCTCACCCGTGAAAATCTATCTCTATTATTATCTCTCACTGAGTCACCTCAGGTTCTAGTCTATTCAGAAGGGACCAATTGTCATAAGAGGTTTTGATGTTAATAAAATATGGGATATCCTGGACAAATAGGTGTATCAGAGGATACCAGGATAGTGCCAGATAAGAGAGTGATCTTATAAGTAATACCCCTTTTCTGAAAAGAGCAAGGGTGTATAGACATCATAATGGGGTCAAGCTATGTAAGTTCTCAGAGAAGAGGATGATGATGTAGTACTCTGAGTCCCTAAGTGCTACCTCTTTAGATCCCAATTTGGTAAAATATTTTCTGTGTTATTTTATTTGGCTACGTCTAGGGTAATTTATCTAATGTAACAGTTATTAATTTCACAACAGAACTTTAACTTTACTAAAATTATTAAGCAAGACTGTATGAAATTTTATTTACAATTTAATTGTCCTGAACCTCAATCTGTTCAGGTCAGGAATACTCAAAAGCAAGAAAACGATATTTACAAATTAAAATAAATATATTGGAAACATCTTTCCCTTTTGTAGAGTGTTCACTGGAATAACTACATACAGTTTCTGTTCATCTGTTGGTTAACTTCTGCTAACGTTGGATTGTAAGTTTACTTTGTTACTTGGGAAGGTTGTAATCCTAGTTTGATTACTCTTGGGTGAATGATTTGGATAAACTGACACTGGCCTTTATAAAGGACTTATCTCAGAATGTTGCTGCTGATTCTCATATACACAAGTCAGAACCACAAACTTCATAGCTCCTGACTGAGAAGATGGGGTCTGGCTCCAGATATATAAAGAACTCTCATCTCCCACAAACTTCCTCTCAAGTGAATGCAGCCACGAGGTAATTTCGTGATATAACCTGGAATAGAAAGACAACCCATTCCATGTAGTAGTCTGCCTCAATTCACTCACTCACAAACGACATCAAGACTTACCCTTTTTCAGTTATTGTGCTAACAAGTTGCACAAGACCTTTAATTCCTTTGCCTACAGTCAGTTCCATGTAATCATTCCTTCTCTGTTTTGATTTAATGTTAGTGTCCTTAGTCCATGCTTGGCTTCCGTACAATAATCATGTTAAGTACAAAACAGCATGTGACCTATTGATTACTTCATTCTAACCTTTCCTGTACGTTTATCACATGATCTTTTAACAGTGTGTCACTCCAGAAGAAAATACTAATTTAAACCACTACTAACATTTACTGTCGTAATTTGTTGCCATTTTTGCAAACACTATACACATTTTTCCCATTTCGAACATGTCTGCAAAACTACACTCATTCATAATTGGGTCAGTATGACAAAACACATCCGTCCGGCAGTTTAACTTTCGAATAGCACTCGAACAAATAATCTAGCTATACACAGGTTAATAATTAACAAAATATGCAAATAAATATATTTTTCTTACCCTCAGGTAAATATATTCACACACACTCAAGCTGAACTGGCCTTCTAAGGGATCTTAGAACTGCTCTCAGATCAAAAGGCAAAGACTTGGTCGTTCTGACTTTTTGCTTCTGTCAGCTCGGCGCAGATTTTTGAATCGAATGGCCCAGATAGTACGACTTTTTTACTATTTATAGAACTACACTCGCCCAATCAGAAACGCAGTCAGAAAATATTTTTAGACACTAGTGACTGATGCGAATCTGAGCGTGTCTGTATAATCTGACTAAATTTTAATATTTTATATTACCGTTATTATTGGACCGATTTTAATTATCCAAAGTGATAATTAAACGGCCAATTTCTCTCTATCGTTCTATATAGTTCTCCCTTAGTTATTCTTTTGCATTTCAATCTGGGTAATTTTTAAGTAATTAAATTTGGCATTACCATGATATGAAAATATCACTAAAATCAATTTTACTAAGTCAATATAATTTTATTTCGAGGGAATCTTTATGCTTATGTGATAGGCAACATAAGCGCTATAATTTGAGATATCTCTTTCAGTTTAGCTATCTTTAGTTGCTAAGAAATAAAATATCTTCGTTCAGTCAAAAACACAAAATAGCCTATATTGTCACGTCAACCAAAATTTTCTTATCCCTACAAGAAAAGGAAACAATTTAATTGGTTGTTAAATTTGTACTATACTCTTAGATAATTTATGTTGGGCGGCAACTTTTGACTTGGCTCCTAGACAAATTCAAATACACTAGAAAAATTTTTGGCGGTAAATTTGCCTGGGTTCTTAGACTGTTTCAAATACTATAGTTAGTTTTAGATTCAAATATTATAGCTAGTTTTTGAGCGGGGAATTTGAGCGTGTTGTCATACAGATTAAAAATTTTTACGACACCAATCTGTGTCTTAATTCCATTATCATAAATCTATGACACCCTCCACATTGAAGGTTAACTGTAATGGATCTCTAACATCTTCTGTCTCTTGCCTTGATGGTGCACTCTGACAGACTCCTTCCTGTCCAGCTCTTGATGTTATCTTAGCACTTGTTATTTTTTATATAGCCAACATATTTTAGTTGTCTAATTTTGATCTGCTTTATTCATTTCCTTTTCATGATTAGGTATTTCTACGACCTCCTTGTTTTCTTCTCCTTCCATGAGATGTGCCACAGTCTTCTGCACATCCCCATCTCAAGTGCCTCAATTCTTTCTTCTAACTGCTAATTCATTGTCCATGTCTCGACACCATACAGTAATGAAGAATATATATAACATTTTATGATTCTCAGTTTTAATTTGTGGGTTAATTTTGTTTAAATGTTAGTAATTGTCTCATATTGTTGATTGTAGCTTTGGCTATTTCTATTCTGGTCTTAATTTTTGTTTAATATCTGACATCTTCTATTATTTAATGACCAAGATATGAGACACTATTGACTTGTTCCAGGAACTTCTCATCTATGCTTATCTTTAACGTTGGCTTATCACATGCTTTGCTAATTATCATAGTTTTCGTTTTCTCAATGTTAATGTCCAATCCATATTCATAACTTATGCTGTTTATTTGCTACATTAGTTCACTTTCAGCTAACAAAACTGTATCATCTGCATATCTAAGGTTGTTTATTGACTTTCCACTGATGATCGATTCTGGCATATCATGTACCTGTGTGATAATTTTTTCTGTTTTGAAACATATGTCATTACGAACTTCATTAAATAAACCTTCCTCAAGTGTCTGAGGATGTTCTCTCATGTCATATTCCAGCCAGCATCTCAACATCTTTCTAATGTCACAACTGTTATTTTCTGAATATTTAAAATTTTTTCTTCTTTTACCAGTGTGGAAGTTTATTTTACTTTGTTGAAATCAAAGTTAATACATTGATGTAATGTAATTTTAACAGTTATTGATATTGTACAATATAATGTGTTTCATGTGCTTGTCATTCAAGGCAGAAGTGCAAAAACGGCTGTATGACATTTTCACCTTACTCTGTATAAACAACAGATTTTCGTTTCCTTGATCTTTCTTCAAGAGCTGAAAATAATGTGTCAAAAATATTTCTAAAGATGTATCAAATTTTCTCTAGTTAACTATTTACAAAACAAATTAAAAAAATAATAATAAAAACAAGAAAAAAAGCAGGTTACTACATGAACATAGGCAGTGAGGGTCTGCATGGTATTTTGTGTTCATGCTGTCTTTACTAGCTTGTTCTAATGTTGAAAGTTGTGTAGCTAAATATTTATGTTCAATATATGTTACAAATGTTTCAGTACATTTATCACCTTGATAGCTGCTTTCAAAATGATTCTTTGGTCTCTGAATGTCTAGCAAGAATCTATCTTAAAAAAAAAAATGTGCAAAGATAAAGGATACAAAGATATATCTCCTTCACTGATACTTGGATAGAAATTAATATGAAATGTTAAAAAAATATATTTTTAAAATTTTTACATCTGAAAATGTTTGGAATGCCTAAAAAGACTGTCAGAAAAACAACAATTGTTGAACTTGTAACAGAATATTTAAGGCCATTATCTTCATTATTTTGCATTCTTAATTCTGAAGGCACTTGAACAATAAAAATTTTGCACTTCTCTAATTCTAGTGACATTATTCTTATCATTATGTCAATTTATCTTTGATATTTCATTTACCAGTTTTCACTTATGTGCAAAGAATAAAGAACTGCTTTATGGCTTATTATAGTTTTATTATAAAATTTAATGACATAATGGCATTAGTTACATATATTCAAGTGTACAGGAGCTGCAGATTAGTTGGATTAGTTCAACATTTGAGCTACTGCTAAAATAAGTACAATCAGCTCAACAATATGGATTTGAATAAACAAATGGTACTAGCTCTGCTTTCTGAAGAGTCTCCATCTAGAATTGAACTTCCAGTCTTAATCGTTTGTTGTTCATTTGAGAAGCTTTCCTTGTCACTGGCATCTTCTTGTACTTGATGAAGTAGCTGCCCTGGTTATTGCTGATAAACCTCTTTTGTGGACTTGATACTTTCTTGTGCTTTGCTGCCTTGGGGCTGCAGAGGGACAGTGGTGTTTTCTTGCACTTGCTGTCTGGGAATATTAGTACTGTCTGTTCCATGTGTTTGCTGCCTAGGGGCACCTGTGGTATCTGATTCTTGAGCCAGAGGGGCATTGGTTATTTCTGATTTTTGCTGCCTGTTAATGCTGGTGTTATAAGGCTTTGGCTGTAGAGGGACAGTGGTGCTTTCTTGTTCTTGCTATCTTAGGGAAATGGTGTTATCTAGACCTTGCTGTCTGGGAATATTAATACTGTTTGTTTCTTGTGTTTGTAGCCTAGGGGAACCTGTGGTATCTGATTCTTAATCCAGAGAGGCAATGGTGATTTCAGGTTTTTGCTGTCTGGGAACACAGATGTTATAAGGCTTTGGTTGCAGAGGGACAGTGGTGTTTTCTTGTTCTTGCTGTCTGGGAATATTAGTACTGTCTACTTTTTGTGATTGCTGCCTTGGGTCACCTGTGCTTTCTGATTCTTGATCCAGAGTGGCATTGGTTCTTTCTGGTTATTGCTGTCTGGGAATACTGATGTTTTAAGGCTTCAGTTGTAGAGGGACAGTGATGTTTTCTTGTTCTTGCTGTCTGGGAATCTTAGTACTGTCTGTCGTTTGTGGTTGACCAGTACTGGTGTTTCCTGGTTCTAGCTGGGTGGGGACATTTGTGCTTTCATCTCCCTGTCTGGAAGCAGTGACCGGGTTTTTGACAGACAGTGCATCTGGTATTCCTGAATTTGTTCTTTCCTCCTGTGCAGCTTTATTTTGATCTTGTGCCAAGAAAGCTTGGATATCTGTAAACATAATGTGAAACATATTAACTCCATAACGCCTTATTTTAACACATGAAAATTTAAATATTCTGAAAATCGAATGATTCTTCATGCTACTCTTCTTTTGCAAGTTTGGGCTACTTTTATAATGTAATTTGGGTGACTTGGGGTATTCTGGATATTATTTAATTCCATTTTGAGCATTATCAGAAAATAGAAATAAAAACCCTGGTTTCCAAAATATACAATTCCCCAAGCATTGGAGTTATAGGTTATGGACATGTAGAACAAGAGTGAGATTTTATAATGTTCTTTTGCTGTGGTTATATCAGAATGACAAATGCACGAAGAGAACTGATCACCCCACCTCAAAAAGCTGAGACCTTGTATATTAGTTATATTATTATTCTTCTTCTTTGATCCTTAACCACCGACCATCAAAGCAGTCAGTGGCCATCACGCCTAGTGGCATCTTGTAGGGCAACAACAAATTGATTCCACTTTGCTCGGTCGGTGGCCATCCTTCGTACAGTGCCCCAGCTCTGGTTCATTCTTTGCATCTCAGCCTCCACAGTCCTCCGCCAGGTTGTTTTTGGTCGGCCTCTCTTTCGTTTTCTTTCAGGGGTCCAAAGCATAGCTGTTCTTGTGATGGCATCAGGGTCTCTTCTGAGGACATGGCCAACCCAGCTTCAGCGTCTGCCAGCTATGATGGTGTGCATGTCCTCTTGCTTGCTCCGAGTAAGCAGATCTTGGTTGGTGATGGTATTCGGCCAAAAGATTCGGTGAATTTTTCTTAGGCATGTTGTATGAAAAGAGGACAATTTCGACATTTCCTTCTCTGTAACTCTCCAGCATTCCGCACCATAGAGAAGCACAGAAAGCACACAGCTCTGATATAATCTTAATTTTGTGCTTGTGCTGTATTGAGAGGACTTCCAGATGTTGTTCATGTTAAAAAAGGCTGTTCTTGCCTTATTCATTCTGATGTTGATGTCTTTGCCTGCCCCGCCGTCTGGTGTTACTATGCATCCTAGGTATGTGAAGGTGTCTGTCTGTACCAATTGCTGATTCCTTACTAATATGGGCTCAGGGTTGCTCACATTGAGCGTCATGACCTCTGACTTCTTTAAATTGATGTTCAAGCCCACCTCTGGCTAAACTTATTAAGTCTATCCGTTTTTTCCTGGATGTGTTGATGTGAATGTGCTAGTAGTGCAATGTCATCTGCATATTCCAGATCTTCCAATGTAGAAAATGTAGTCCATCTTATTCCTCCTGGACTGCCCTCTGTTGTCTGGCGCATCACCCAGTCTATGACTGTTAAAAATAGAGTGGTTGATAAGGGCATCCCTGTCAAACTTCTGTCTTCACCTCAAAGGTTAGGTTGCTCTGAAGTTGCTGGAGAATCGTCCTGTCGCCACTGACAGCATTTTTTCTGCACAAGTGCTTAAGGTCAGAAAGACACTCCCACCTCCATTTTCTGTTGCATTTGTTGCTGATCCATCTGTGTATGCATGGTCCAGGTGTTGCATGGGTAATGTTTCTCTATGTATTTTGTCGCTATGGATTTTCTATCTGTTGCAGTTTTGCTCCTCTTTCGTTCAATTCCAGGAATGTTTTCTATCATTTTAAGGAAACGATTTTGTTTCCAAACTGGACGCTTGTGTGCAGTGTAGATGGGTTTAACAGTGGATATTTCTAAGGTGACCAGACGTCCCGGTTTTTCCGGGACAGTCCCGGTTTTCGACCATTTTTGATAATTTGTCCCGACTTTTTTTCGATGCAATCCGGGACGCCAATTTGTCCCGGTTTTGGACAAATTTGCCAATTTGGCATAAATCTCACAGATTAAAAAAAAAATTATTATTCCAAGGCTGACTTGAGGGAATTTTTAATTATTAGTGAACTGGCGCCGAAACAGCACAAGAGGCTGTCAGGACCACGAATTAGTTTTGTAGTTCCAATGTAATATTTGCAGTTATTTGAAATTTTAGGTAGTGTTAAAGTACCAAGATTTTGCGTACGGTATACGTTTATTTAATTTAAACGGTGAACTATTTGTGCATATTTTGTTATCGTTGTTAGAAAATGGTACCAAAGCGTAAATGCAGTTTCAATGAAGATTTACAAAAGGAATATCCGTTTATTAAAAAGAGTACATTAAACTTCAATGTACGATGCAATATATGTGCCTCCGGGTTTTCGATAAGCCAAAGTGGACGTGGTGATACTAAGAACCACATAAGCAGTGAGAAACATAAGAGAGCCGTCGTTACAGGTTCATCAAGCTCGTCGTTAACCACTTTCTTCAGAGCTGATAAAATTGGTGACCAAGAAGAGCAATTAGCTGCTATAGAAGGCGCCTTTGCATACCATACAGTGCTACACAAACATACTTTCAGGTCTATGGATTGCACATCAAAATTACTTCAGGTTACTTTAGAGCCAAAATTTGCATGTGCACGTACGAAAACAGAAGCCATTATTCGAAATGTCTTGGCACCCCATATTTTAAATGAGTTAAGGTGTGACCTAGAAAAGTCTACATTTATTTCTGTACCGACAGATGCATCAAACCACAAAGAATTCAAGATTTTTCCTTTGCTTGTCAGATACTTTGATCACAGTAATGGAGTGAAAATTAAAATATTAGAGTTAAAGTCATTGCCAGGTGAAACATCTGATATTATAAGTAGTTTTCTTAATGACTGCATAACTGAAAATGGTTTAGACAGGAAAGTAGTTAAATTATGCGCAGACAACACAAATTCCAATTTTGGAGGCGCTGAAAGTAAAGGACAGAACAATGTTTTAAAAAAACTGCAAGAAAACCTTAGACATGGTATTATAGGCGTTGGGTGTGCAGGTCATATTTTCCACATCACTGTTCGAACAGCTGCAGATGTACTGCCTGTTGATGTCGAGCTGATTATTGCTAAAATTTATCTACTCTTCAAATCATACACAGTACGAGTTGAAAGACTCAAGGAGTTTTGCCAGTTTGTGGAAACAGACTTCCAGATGATCTTAGGTTATGCTCAGACTAGGTGGCTTGCTCTGCTGCCTGCTGTTGAAAGGGTTCTTCAGATGTTCCTGCCTCTAAAATCATATTTTCACTCTCAAGACAGATGACCAGTTTTTATACAGACATTCTTTGAAAATCCTCTATCTAAGGCATGGCTTGTTTCTGTTCACAGTCAGGCCTCTCCATTCCACGAAGCAGTGCAAAAAATAGAGGGACAGACGGTCACTGTGTTTGAAGTCATTGACAGCATCAACAGGTTGAAAACTATTTTGAAGTCCAAACTGGAAGACTGTTTCTTGCCATCAAGAATTAAGCTAATCCTTGAAAAGCTGGAAATGGAAGGACTTCCAAAGGAGGATGTGAAAAAGTTTCATGCAAGCGTTTCTTCGTTCTATGAAACAGCTTTCAATTATTTGAATAAATGGGCTGCAAAAAATTTTCAAGACCTAGAATCCTACAGCTGGGTAACGCTGAACAGAATACCAATTTGGGCAGATATTGAGATAGCATCATCACTAGTGATTCAAACATTACCTTCAACCCACTATACAGAAACTGAAATTTATGACGAATATGTCTATATGAAGCAGTTTGTTACTTCTCAGAAAATTAGTGAATGGAGTGCCAAAAAAACATTGCCACCACAACGTTGGACTGAAATGGTTTCCCACTTCAAAAACAATAATGTGACATTTTCAAATATTTTGAAGTTGGCAGAGTTTTTTTTTCTGTCTACCTGGAACAAATGCTGCCACAGAAAGTGTTTTCTTTGATGAACAGCTTATGGGCAAGTGATAAAACACAGCTAGGTGTTGAAACTTTGAAAGCTATGTTGACAACCAAAGTGAACTGTGAGGAAACATGTGTCGAGTTTTTTAAGATGCTGCTTGCAAAGAAGGACCTATTGATAAAAATCCACTCATCTGAAAAGTACAGTAACTCAGCTTCACCTTAAGTAAGGATCATTTATGTTTTTCTCTCTTATTAGTTTAAGTAGTTATTCAATGTTATTCAAATGTATATATAAAATGTATATTATTTTAAATTGACATCAACTTGATTTTTCCGGGACATGTCCCGACTTTTGACCTTTTCTTTACCCTTTTGTCCCGATTTTTTGCATTGAAATAGGTCAAATCTACTATTTTGTCCCAGATTAGGGTTTTGAAAATATGGTCACCTTAATATTTCATCTATGGAAACTGCTCTCATTTGTGGTTTGGTTGATTCTACAAAATTGCTACGTTTGAGTCTCTGCCTTCTAAGAGCATTCATTTTATGGCACATTGGGTAGTCTGTTAGTCTTTTGAATTTTTCGGCCTGTTGCTGAGCCCTGCAGTCTCTTCTATTGTCATGGAGGAACTAGTACATTTGGATGCTCTATCTACATCGGTTAATAACCATAGTATATGCAAGCCGCATTGGCGGATCGAGGGGACGACGACGGGGCGACCCCCACCTCTCCCCTTTTTGGACTTTGAAAACCTTTATTTCATATTAACCGCTCCAGTATTTGTCCCCACAATTGGGACTTAAATGTAAGTAGGGCCTACCGTAATCGTTAAATCGGACAACGGATGAATTAAAACATGTCTGGTACTGGACACATAGTTTAGTTCATTCGTTGTTTTCATCGGACTTCATAGTAGCTTTAGTATGTATTGTGCATATTTTTGCGTTTACGTTACAACTGAGCAGAATATAACAGAAACAATCCCTTGATTTAAGTTCAGCTGGTGCGTGCTTTGAAGATCTTACAGTTCTTAATAACCAAAGAGATGAAGCAGAAAACGTGTCTTCGTCAATTCGGAAATCAACAAAACAGTCAGATAATAATCTTAATATTGTTATTAGAAAGCCAAGAATTGATAGACAACAAACACTGCGGGATAATCAAGCACTTAGTGGTGTGGAAGACATTTGTAGAAGAAGTTTATTTATTCGTATGTTGAATTTTATGGTAACTGATGTCAAGACGAGTTTTTTCATAAGATAGGGTACGCTTTATGCGTTCCATTAAATACACTTCTTCCAATCAATTTAATCAATATTAATGAAGAAGATCTGCAAACATGTACAGAAAGATTATAGAGAAAATATGAGACTACGTTAATGAAATTCAAATAAATTCTTTATAAATCTTTAAAGCAGAAGTTAACGATCTGGCATTCTAAATCTGTCGGGATTCTTCAAAATCAAGAAAGTTACCGTATATGAAAGACTGTGAAAGTACATTCATACTGTGATCGTGACACTTACCGCAATTGTCACACTTTATTGGTTTGGTTTGTGTACCCTGCACTTAAAAACTGGTGTTTGTCGTGTACAATTGATACCCGGTTCAACCACATGTGGGTTATAATTTGGGTATATAGTGTTCATCAATCTATACAGCGCATTACTTTGTTGTTTTTCTTATGTGTCATAATCAATAGTGTCTATAATGAAAGATTTATAGAAAACTAGTAACATGAGCAACATCCAGGCTGTAATTCATTCGCAGACGTTTACATGAGTTTGGACTGGCTGCTCGACGTCCTGCAGTCAGAATCCCCCTTACTCCTGCTCATCGCAGAGCCCGTGTTGCTTGGTGTCGCGAGCACATCCGATGGACAAGGCAACAATGGAGTAAAGTTCTCTTCACTGATGAATCTCGCTTCACTGTGTCATTCAATGATGGCAGGATTCGAGTTTGGAGACGACCAGGAGAGCGATTTACTGATGACACAATTCGAGAGGTGGATCGTTATGGTAGGGGTTCTGTCATGGTTTGGGGAGGCTTCTACAGACACGGCAGGACCCGACTCTACATCATCCAAGGCAACTTGACCGGTCCAAGACACCAGAACGAAATCTTGACCAACTATTCAGCCTGCTCTGGAGGCCATAGGTGATAATGTCATCCTCCAAGATGATAACGCTCGACCCCATCGAGCTCGTGTGGTGAATGAGTTTATTCAGCAACATGGGATCATCAGGATGGCGTGGCCAGCTCATTCACCTGACCTTTCTCCGATTGAGCAGCTCTGGGATGTCCTTGGTCGAAGGTTGTCAACAAATCACCCCCTGCCAATGGATGTTGCACAGCTGACTGCATTTCTGCTTCAGGAATGGCAAGCTGTTCCTCGGGATACTCTTCGGACCCTTGTGGACTCGATGCGTCTACGCTGTCTTGCATGCCTTGCTGCAAACGGTGGTCATACCCGATTTTGAAATGTCTATTTGTCCAATATCTATTGTGTGACTTTTGAAAAGGTGGGTGACACACTTCACAGCTTCATTGCGTTTGAATGTGTGTTTCCATTTTTTTACGTGACATGTCAATTTGGTATTCAATAAATGCCGTTTTGACTGATACCAATTACGTTTATATCAGATTTGTTTTATGGTTTCAACCAAGGTTTTTCTAAGTGGCTCTTGACTTTTGACGAGTAGTATATTTTATAAATAACATTTCATCATTTGGCGAAGTGCACCCCGATCAACCTAGACACAGAGTATGTTAGTCATATTTGGAAACATGTCAAAAGTTCAAGGGGGAGGGGGGAGAGAGATCGCGCCCCCCCCCCCCCCCCCCCAGTTCCTTTCGGCAAGATTCAATGGTTGGACTCCTAAAGCTACCTGCGGAGCACCCATCGGTGTTGGCCTGATTGTGCCAGTTTGTGTACATAATGCTTGGTACCGAGTTCTATCTAATTTAATCTTGTGACTATGTGCTGCAGCTATATACTATGCTTCCATAATCAATTGTGTCTCTAATGAAAGATTTATAGAACACTAGCCGTAAGTAACCGGCATTTCTTTTCAATTATACAACACCATGTGCATTTTGCAAAATGGAATACAAGGAGAGTACTTTGCATAATACATTTAAATACAATTAATTTTCAAACTTAAATATAAAACAGATAAACTACACTTGTACACATGCCTTAAATAATTAAAATTAATAATAAAAACAATAGAGACAAAGAAAATAATAATTTAAAGGCAGTCTTCTCTCTGCGGACATGACAAAAAAGAGGATGAAAAAGTTTTAACATGCACACACTCTCACTCGTGTACTTAAGATAAAAATATTGGGTGATGGAGTACTTTACCTTTAACGTTGTGTGTGTGGGAAGGAGGGGGTGGATAAAGATGTGGGTTAAAGGGCAGTGGGGAAGTTATGAAAAGAAACAAAAAATAAAAGAATTATTACGTGTGCATGTCCAAATTTTAAGTTGCTTTGTAAAATAATAAAAAAACTGGCTTTATTAATTGCATAATTTAAAGTCTATTTTATCATTTTGATTAGTTCGTTTGATTTCTAACATGATGTTTTTCCCCTTGATTAAGCCCTTGCGCATATGTAAAATACAATTAAAATATTTAATATTTTGTTTGTCAAAACCAAAACGATCTGGTCAACAATAGCGTCACGGCATTATCCATGAGAAGCTAAAGAGTAACTCTGCCTAATTTCAAGAAGAAATTTCAAGGCATAAAGATTTGTACAAAGACTACCGGAACATTCATTGCCATTTATATAGTAGGTGATCATTGTCTTCGTGCTTGCACCCTACTATGACCTTTCAAATATCTTGTGGTTTACAACATTACACTGTAGATGTGGAGGTGTATAAAATGAATAAATATGATTATATTTTTTTTATTAATGAAGAATAATATCATGTTCAACCTCTGATTGGTTATAATTAGGATATAATGTTTTTGAAAGGAAGACATGCATATAAGATGTTCAAGGCTCCAACAAGAAAATGTCAGATATCTAGAACATTGAAAATTCCCAGTAATAAGAAACTTCTCAGACTACAGCTGGGAAAAGGCTATTTCAGAATAGAAGAACCTTACTGTGGAGGATGTCTTCAAGACAATAATATAGAACATTTCTTGTTAAAATGTAAGAGGTATGACCAAATGAGAATACCAATATTAAATTATTTGGAAGCATCCAACTTATCTATAAACGTAGAAGAAGTGTTAAGAATAGACAGACCTAGGGAACTGCATAATATAGTCAAACAATATTTAACACGAATAAATGTTAATATATAGTGGCTGGAAATGTGAAGGTCTGATGCTGTTGTTACAATGCATACGATTTTTAACAGATGAAAGTCAATTAAATATCTGTTAAAGTCTGTTATATAACTGGAACCACCAGGCCTTTACACCCCTCCACTTTAAGAATCGAGGAAGGGAACTGGTCACTCCACCTCTTGATGCTGGACCTAGCATAGTAAAGTCTCTAACACTTCCTTCTCCTACGGCAGTATCTGCTATGGGACTACCTTTACCTTTTTATATATATGTGCTCTTATATATATATATACATGACAGGCGTTCAGAAAGTAATGCACCACATCGTTTTTCTCAGGAGCTGTTTATTCAAAAAGCATAAAATTTATACACAATATACATGGATATGTCATGTAAACATCCATATTATTCAACATAATCCCCATCAACTTGTACGGCTTTATACCAGCGCGAAACAAGTGCATGTATTCCTATCCCGTACCAGATTTTGTCTTGATCATGTAGCCATTTCTTCGCTGCATGAATCACTCCTTCATCATCTTCAAACCTTGTCCCACGGAGTGCATCTTTAAGTGGACCAAATAGATGAAAATAAGAGGGTGCCAAATCAGGACTATAGGGTGGATGGGGTAGTAAAGTCCAACCCAATTTGGTGATTGCTTCCCGTGTTGCCAGACTTGTGTGAGGTCGCGCTTTGTCGTGAAGGAGAAGCAGGTCTGCTGGATTCTTGTGCGGCCGAACTCTGCAAAAATGTTGATTGAGTTTTTTCAATGTCTTAATGTAAGCTTGCGAATTGATTGTATCTCCTCTTGGCATAACGTCCACAAGAATCACACCTTCAATGTCCCAAAAGACAGTGATCATAACCTTTCCAGCTGAAGGAATTGTCTTGAATTTCTTTCTTCGTGGTGATTGCGGATGATGCCACTCCATTGACTGTCTTTTTGTCTCAGGTTCAAAATTATGTGCCCAGGTTTCGTCACCTGTAACGATCTTAGCCAAAAAGTTCTCTCCATCAGCATTGAAACGCTCCAATAATTCAGAAGAAATTGCTTTCCTTTGCAATCGGTGGTCATTTGTGAGACTTCGAGGAACCCATCTTGCGCAAACCTTAGAAAATCCGAGAGTTTTTATAACTGCATTTGCACTACTAATGCTGACTGACAGCTGTAAGGCCAATTGTTGAGTAGCGATTCGCCTATCAGTAAGAATAATGCCCTCAGCCCATTTCAACATTTCTGCGTTGGTGGCTGTGGCAGGACGTCCACAGCGTGGCCGATCAAGCAGCTCTGCACCTCCACTTCCTGATTCTTTGATTTTCTGAACGCAGCGACTGACTGTACTCTTGTCGACTGCAAAACTTCCATACACATCACATAGACGCTTGTGAATGTTCACAACAGTTTCCTTCTCTGCAACAAGAAATTCTATCACAATTCGCTGTTTATAACGCAAGTTGCTAACACGCTCCATTTCAACGGTTTAGGGCAGCCGTATTATTTGGCCGGTTGCAATGCAATTTGGTGCATTCAATTGGCACATGCCATATTTGAAGTGTGTAAAATTTCATGCTTCTATCTTCATTATTAGCTGAGAATATATATATAAAACACTGTGATTATAATTATTAAAGAGAGTCAGAGGTAAACCAAAAAAAAAAAAAAAAAAAAAAAACACACACACACACACAGAGAAGATAACTAGATACAGAACTGAAAAAGATGAGGAATACGTGGAAAGACCTTGTGGCACCTGACAGGAGGATTAGGCATGTGTTTGTTGAAGGCCTATGCTCCTTGGGGAGCTAACGGGTATTGAATTGATTGAATAATTATTAGAATGCTATCTTAAAATATTTCTGTATGTTTTAAAGTCAATACATGTAATTATCTTACAAACAAATTAATTATATATATATATATATATATATATATATATATATATATATATATATATATATATATATATATATATATATATATATATATATATATATATATATTATAACGTTGTGATTATAATTATTTACAATCGTGACCACCGGAGGAACATCATTTGTGCTATTGGTATTTCGTACGAATGTTTCCGTACCTGTAAACTCCGGTACCAAGTACAAAATAAACGAAAAGTTACAAATGGTCATCGGCGGCGCTACAGGTGAACATTACCTAATATTATTCTTGTTCAGTTTCTTATTAATTTTGTTTGTGTTTTTTTCTTTTTTTTTCATTTAACGTATAAGCACAATTGTGATTGTCCCTATTTACAATGATTTGACAAAAGTGATGCCACTTTCTCATATCGGCAGTTTTTCAAATTATCACCTTTAGCCCCACCGATGTCCTATTGTAACTTTTCGTTTACTTTGTACATCGACTTTAAGCAAACATTCGTACAATATCCATTTCAAGTTTTTAACTTAACGTTTGTCTGTGGAACCGCATTAACATCGATTACACTGCGTTGTGTTTCTTATCACGTATGCTTGCCAGCCATTTGAGTGAAATACGCAAGACAGCACAAAATGGAGCATTTAAATAAAATTCATATTCACCTATTTGTATCTTAAACATCGATTACGGATAAAGAAATACAGGTGCTAAACGTAATTGCTTCAAAGCATACCAATATTAGATTATTTGCAAGCATCCAACTTACACATAAATATAGAAGAGGTGTTAAGAATAGACAGACCTAGGGAACTGCATAATAAAGTTAAACAATATTTAATACGTACAAATGATAATAAATAGTGGCTGGGAATGTGAAGGTCTGATGCTGTTCTTACAATGACTTTTAACAGATGAAAGTCAATTAAATATCTGTTAAGTCAGTTATATAACTGGAACCACCGGGCCTTTAAATTTCCCCCTCCCACTTTAATATTATTCTTATTCAAAGTTTCTTGGTTTTTTTTTTTTTTAAACGTATACGCACAATTGTGATTGTCCCTATTTACAATGCTCTGACAAATGTAATGCCACTTTCTCATATCGGCAGTTGTTCATATTATCTGGAATTGAAAACAATATATATCCTAACTATAACCCATCAGAGGTTGAACGGGATGTTTTTCTTCATTAATTAAAATTTTTGTTTTTTTTCAAAGCATACAATTGCTTATTGTTTCTTTTGTGTGGAAAACTGTACAGTTAATTGCTTGACACGTGATATGTGTGTCTTTTGCATTGAGTTGTTATGTTTTGTAAGGACAACTTTACATTAAATTAACTGACAATTTACTTTGTAATTTGTGAAACATTCATACGGGTTTGATAAATGCAAATGCTAAATTAAAATGCTTCATAATATACTATTGCTTCCTTTTTTTATGTAGGAATATTTTTGTGAGGGAAATTTGGGCATTAAACTGCTGTACACGTGACCCTTTTATGTGGTAAATAGTCATTATGTCTTGGAAGGACAATTGTATATTAAAATAATTCGCAACTTCCTATCCAGATCGAAGGTTAGCTGAAATGGATCACCAACTTTATCTGTCTCTTGTCTTGATGGTGGACCCTTATATACTGAAGCACATTAAAAACGCACCACCTGTATAATCCAGGAACTGAGTCTGAAATGTAAATATAAGTGTTTACAAGTTTACATATTTGGAATCTTTATTCATTTTCCTATGAATCCATGCTGGTCATTAATTTGTACATTTGATTGTTATGAAATTAATTGCATTCTGTGCAGGCAAGGGAGAAAACCAAAAATACAAAAAAAATGCACGTGCGTTATCCTGCTGGAGAAGCTGCAAGTCTGGATAAATTGTGAACGCAGGAGCAACCAGTGCATCCAGAACCTCATCTCGATATGTCACAGCATTAACATTTCCATGGAAGACGTGAAGAGGCAAGCGATGGTGAAAACTGAATCATCCCCAAATGTGAATACTGCCACCTCCAAATCGGTTGACACAGCAATCTGCAAAGCGCTCTCCACACCGTCGCCAAATCCGCATACGTCCATCAGCAAAGGATATGTTGAATCTGCTCTCGTCTGTGAATAGGACAGCATTCCACTGCAGTCTAGTCCATCTGACATATTGCTCTGCCCATTGCAGGCGCTGCTGACGATGTCTGTGAGTCAAGTTTGGCCCAACATAATGTCGTCTTGCAGTAAGGTCTGTATCTCTGAGTCGTCGTATGACTGTCATTCAAGAGACTTGCCCATGTCTACCCACTATTGCTCTTGCTGTTTGACTTGCCGGGAGAGTACGATTCCTTAGGTAACTCAGCACAATATGACGATCTTGCGCAGGGGTAGTAACTCGTGGTTGGCCACTCCGAAGTCTATCCCGGGCACTGCCAGTGGTTCCGTAATGTTCATTGAGACGTACAATAGTGCTGTGGTGGCAATTCATCCTTCTGGCAATGGCCCGCGAGCTCCTTTCGGTCTCCAACATACCAATGGCTCGTTGGCGGTTGTTTTCAGATAGTCGTGGCATTTCAAGCACATATACTGGGTGTTTTGTCTCAACGGCCTTTTTATACCGAGTATACTGCCACAACGTGTACACATTTTCAGGGTCATAGCTGTTGGGAATCGTGTTGCACGTGTAACTTTCATCGTTTTCATGTAGTCTGTACACAAACCCGTGGGTTGAATCATGCACTTTCCATTCCAGCAGCCATTCGCTCTCTACCTCTTGGCAAACACGGGGAAAATCCATTCCCACACTTTTTTTTCCCAGCTTCTCGGCATCAGTATATATAATAGTGGTGCGATTTTAATGTGCTTCAGTATATAATGAAATCTGTCAATCTCTTGATATCTACATTTTCTAGGACTTCTTTGTTATCTTCTCCTTACATGAGTAGAACGACATTCTTCTATATATATATATCCACATCCGAGAGGCCTCAGTTCTTTCTTCTCATAGGTTGCTCATTGTCAATGTTTCTACACCACACAATAATGAAGAATATATATATATATATATATATATATATATATATATATATATATATATATATATATATATATATATATATATATATATATATATATATATATATATATGCTATTAGTCGTAGATTTTTGATAGGGGAATTTAGACTTGGGTTGGTCCCTTCTGAAAAGATTAGAATGAGTGATAGTCACAGTGAGAGATAATAATAGAAATAGATTTCCACGAGTGAGGTGGTAGAAATCAATAGAGGCTGTCTCTGAAAATCAAGAATCTTCTCTCTTTCAGCCCTATCTTCTACAACAGATTTAGAGGAGTCAGACAGTCTATTGACCACATATATTAAGAAATATATAATACCACTCACGTGCACGCACATTTAAATGACGACAGTTAGACACACAGACGTGGGAAAACTATAACAATGTTTATACAGATATTTTGGGAACGAGCTGACCAACGCGCTGATTAAGTTTAAGTGAAATTTTAATTATCATCTAAAATTTCATCACAACACACAAAAGTACATCAAGAAAACATATACACATAGTCATAAAGTCAATGAATTTCTACCAGAATGATAGACCCACAGTATGATCTACCCTCGATGTTTAGCCCACAGTCCCGTTAGGAGAAAGATGATAGCCCTAAAGGGTCACAGATACATATGATTGAGTCTAATAATTTCCCTTTTTAGGTATGAACCGACTTGGATATAGTATGATCTATCCTAAGGAAAAATGTTTGTTAGCAACAAATCTTGCATAAAGAAAGTTAAGACGGCAAAGTGAGTGCCAAAATACAACAGTCAAGGAAACACTCAGTTCTGCATTCACTCTATTCAGTCAGCCGTGATCACGGGCTTACGTTCATACTCACAGCTTTGGTAGCCACTTCTGGAAATACAATTTTTCAGGACATTTACATACAGAATCGTCAATGGCAGCCTTGACCAAGAAATCCCCAGTTCCAAAAAGACGGGTTGATTTCTCTGCTTCAGGGAACGATTCCTTGGGGGGTGCTTATTTTTCGGATGTCTGTTTAAGTCACATTAAAATTGTCCAGGCACGAACGTTACTAGCAAGCACAGTGTCAGTAGCTTAGCGTTTTAGAAATGATGAATGTCAGGTCGGCGTCTTCTTTCAGGATAGGACTTTAATGGGTCACCACATCACTAGTCAAAACTCCGTCGGAATGTTCTTGATATTAATATTTTACTTGCCACAAGGGCTGATCTGTACTTGAGGTTTGCCCCTGGAAGAACTAAAGCCGGCGCGATATGCCCGTCACTTTATTAACTCTTAAAAGTTCTGGTAGTGGGTTTTATACACCAAGTCTTTAAGAAAAATGATTTAGTTCTTCACAGATAATGTTCAGGTACCATAAAACTGGCAAAGTTCGGGTCACCCCAGTATTCACTATATAAATGAAAAGAACATATAAAATACTTATACATGTTGTTGTTCGTCCATCACAAGTGATGAGGACCACTCTGTTCATCCAATTATTAGGATGTTAGGATAGTCTATGAGTACGAAGGTGACTGATGAGCCCGATGCGGGCCTGGAAGGATCTCGGACAGTGTGGGCAGGGAATGTTTGCTTCATGTGAAGGTTTTATTTCACGATCTTTTCTAGCTTGTCTCCGCTGTTCCGCTGCTGCTCTTCTGGAAGATTCGCATGCCACTGCACCTTTACGAAGAGATGTGCGCCAGGCAATTCGGTCTTGCGCAGCAGCTTCCCATGTGTCTGGGTTTATGTCAAAGGTTTTTAATGAAGCCTTAAGCGTGTCTTTGAAGCGCTTTTTCTGGCCACCATGGGAGCGTCTACCCTTCTGCATCTCACCATAAAAGAGTATCTTTGGCAGTCGATGGTCTGGCATGCGGACTACATGACCTGCCCAGCGAATCTGTGACTGCATCAGAATAGTATCGATGCTAGGGATACCAGCTCTGTCAAGAACGGCGGTATCCGGGATCTTGTCTTGCCATTTGATGTTCATTATCTTCCTGAGACAGACTGTATGGAAGTGGTTGAGCTTTTTTACGTGGCGCCTGTATACAGTCCATGTTTCACATGCATAAAGCAGCACTGGAAGCACCGCAGCTCTGTATACCTTCAGCTTTGTCTGTAGACTAATGCCACTTCGATGCCAAACGTTGGTGTATAGTCTGCCAAATGTGCTGCTGGCTTTGGAGATCCTGGTGTTCACCTCATCATCAATGACGACGTTCTGGGATAGTGTACTACCAAGGTATGTGAACCTGTTCACAACATTCAGTTTCTCACCATTTACCTTGATGACTGGCTCAGTATAAATTGTTCCAGGAGCTGGTTGGTACATGATTTCTGTTTTCCCCGTGTTGATGGTAAGCCCAAAGTTGGAGCAGGCTTCAGAGAATCTATCAACGCTACGCTGCAGATCAGCCTCTGAGCCAGCACTGAGGGCACAATCGTCAGCAAACAGAAGATCCCTGATGGTGTGTGATTTGACCTTGGTTTTTGCTTGAAGCCTCCTAAGGTTAAACAATTTTCCATCAATACAATATCTGATGTCGATTCCTGTGTCCCCGTCTCTGAAAGCATCAGTCAGCATAGCAGAAAACATGATACTGAAAAGAGTCGGTGCAAGTACACACCCTTGTTTAACTCCATTTGAGACTGGGAAAGGCTCAGATAGCTCACCGTTTTCCTGAACTCTAGCCTGCATTCCATCATGCAGCTGCTGCACTATTGAGATAAATTTCTTTGGGCAGCCGTATCTTGCCATGATCTTCCATGGACCCTCTCTACTGACCGTGTCGAACGCCTTTGTCAAGTCGATGAAAGCTGTGTACAGGTCACAGTGCTGTTCTTGGCATTTTTCTTGAAGCTGTCTTGCAGCGAACACCATATCGGTGGTTCCACGTTCTTTCCGGAATCCACACTGACTTTCAGGTAGAAGACCTTTGTCAAGATGAGCCGTAAGGCGATTAAGAAGGATTCTGGCAAATATCTTCCCAGCGATTGATAGTAGTGAGATGCCTCGATGATTGTTACAGTCTTGGCGATTACCTTTACGTTTATAAAGATGTATAATTGACGCATCCTTGAGATTGTGTGGGATGGTTTCACTCTGCCACATTTGCTGGAAGATCATGTGAAGTTTCTCTATCAGAACTGTACCGCCATCTTTATAGACCTCAACAGGAATTGAATCGGAGCCGGGGGCCTTTCCACTAGAAAGTTGACGAATCGCTTTTTTAGTCTCCTCCAAAGTCGGTATATCATCTAGTGCTTCATTTATAGGAATTTGGGGCAGTCGGTTGATGGCTTCATCGTTAATAGATGATGGCTGGTTCAGAATATTATTAAAGTGTTTGACCCAGCGTTGGAGAATTTTTTCCTTGTCTGTAATTAGTGTTTTTCCATCTGCATTAAGGAGGGGAAATGATCCTGATGATGTTGGACCATAGACCGCTTTGAGTGCATGGTAAAAATTTTTCAAGTCATAGCTGTCAGCAAAGCCTTGGAGCTCATCTGCTTTATTACTCAGCCATGAATCCCGCATCTGGCATAGTTTATGTTGGACGATTCTACGCATGTTGTTGAAAGTGTCTTTCTTGGATGTAGATTTTGGATCATTTAAATATGCTTTATGGAGATGGTGTTTCTCAGCCAACATCTTCTTTATATCATCTGAGTTCTCATCAAACCAGTCATTTTGTTTCTTGATGGCGGGACCCAGGACCTCTGTAGCAGTGTTGTAGATCTGCTCGCTTAGGGCTGTTCAATTTGTTTCCGCACTTTGGCCGTCTAACGAGATAGATTTGAGACGGTCTTCTAGGGTGTCAGTGAATGACTGTTTAATTTTTGTCTTCTTTAGTTTGGTAATATCCAGCCTTTTTTGAGTTTTCTTTCCCTGAGGGCGCCTGGCAGGTTGGATACGAATTTTAAGTTTAGACACAATGAGGCGATGATCAGTCCAGCATTCGGCACCACACATGGACTTGGTCACCCGGACATCTTGCCTGTCCTTCTTCCTAACAATTACATAGTCAATTAGGTGCCAATGCTTCGAGCGAGGGTGCATCCAGGAGGTCCTGTTGCGGATAGGAAGTCGAAAAATGGTGTTGGTGACAAGAAGGTTATGTTCTGCGCAAGTCTGGAGGAGAAGAAGTCCATTGCTGTTACAGCGACCCACGCCGTACTTTCCGATAGTGCCATTCCAGGAGATGTTATCTGAGCCTACTCTTGCATTAAAGTCACCAAGAATAATAAGCTTATCTGCTTTGGGAACTGATGCAATGACTGCATGTAGTTCTTCGTAAAACTTATCCTTGACGTCATCCTGGTTTGTCATAGTTGGTGCATACGCGCTAATGATGGTGGCATGTTTCCTTCCATAAAGCAGAGGGATCTTGACCGTCATGAGTCGGTCATTTATTCCCTTTGGGGGCTCCGCTAGCTTGCCAATAATTGCTGTTTTGATTGCAAATCCAACCCCTGCTTCTCGTCTTTCTTCAGTTCCTCTTCCGCTCCAATAGAATGTATAACCTGCACCCTTTTCGCAAAGTTGGCCCTCGCCTGCAAGTCGAGTTTCACTCAGTGCTGCTATGTCAATGTTGTATCTGGCCAGTTCTCTCCCTATCAGGGCAGTTCGCCTCTCGGGTCTGTTTGTGTTAAAGTCTTTGTCGAGTAGAGTGCGCACATTCCATGCGCCTAGAATGAGGGGGAAAAATCTGTCCTTTCTTTTTCTTATGTGTCGCCCGCTGAAGTAGGGTACCCACCAACCGCGGTAAGCTGGTTAGGTAATGGTGGAGCAGGCAATGTTTAGGGCACCTTTTCTAGCCCCTTCCTCATGCCATGGAGGTGAGCAGTGCTTTCCTAAAGAGGACTGCTCAGTCACTCAGGGGGCTGCCGAATCCCACTGCTGCTCCGATCAGTGGAAGACGACCATATGGCCTGAGCCGCCTGTGTGTAGGTCTGCGACTACGACTGCCAGCGCACCCACGCCTGCCGCTTTGCCGCTCGCCCATCGCCACAGGACTTGTGAGTGGATGGATGAGTGGATGAAAGAGTGACTTGCGCAGTGATTTGGTTTAAAGTGAGGAAGAGTTGCGCAATTCGTCGACCTCACTCTCTCGCCTGGGTCCATCTTAATCCAGTGGCAAGACAAGTCAAGACGACTGGAGATGAAGTCAGATGCAGTGGATGACCATGGCTTTCTACGTGCCTCGCCATGCTCCTTACGCTCCACAGCGCGTTGCTGGTAATCGCCGTCATGCCCGTTGAACCAACAGGTGGTTTCTTCCGCGCAGTCTACCGAATCCAGTCTTCGCATGCATGGGTAGCCAGACCCTAACTCACCGAAGGTTTATAACCAGTCGGCTACCCTCACCTAGTTTAGCCGGCCTGTCAAAGCCGTTCCCCGGGGGGTGGCCGCTGTCGCATGCTGACAGCTACGAGGAGCCACAGGTGAGAGCTGAATGCCAGGTTTGGATCAAAGGTGGCCGAGCTGCCCTGAAAAGGGCATGACAGCTCCTTAACCAGAGGTACTACCAATACCTGACATCCCAAAAAAAAATG